>PVLC010023099.1:0-26714 GCA_004027655.1 Graphiurus murinus | reverse complement strand
GTTCAAACCTGAGATCCTTCTGCCCTCCTGTCTCTAAAACTCAACTTTTGATCAAGCCCTCTCTTTACAATGTCATCTCCCTACTTTCTCCTTGCTTACCTACCCAATTACATTGTTCTTTTGATCTCTTGAAGACACATGCAAATATCACTCTGAGGGCATTTGCACCCATGATTTATTTTGGAATAATCTTTACAGAGATCTCCAAAAGGTTGAAAAGCAAAGGAACCTTCCAATTGCCTAATATAAAACATCTTCCTAAATACACATTGTACCTCTCAAGAATGAAGAACCGTTTTACTGTCTTTATATTGTGCATTAACATCTGAAATCATTTGTTTGACTCAGATGTCTCGATACATGGACATATCATCTATCTATCCCACTGCTAGGGCACAAGCACTCTAAGGGCAGCAATATTATCTTTTACAATCCCAGAACCTGGAACACTGATTGAAATGTATTTGGCATCTTGAAAATATTGTTGGCCATCTTAAAGGCAATGTTAGAATAAGCAGATCCTGAATTAAATGTCTTGCACATAATAACTGACTTCATCAGTTTTCCTGAGGATTCTAGCCATGATACTTATAAAATGAAAAAAAAAAAAAAAAAACTGTACATACTACTGTATTGTAGAGCCCCAAAGGAAGTACAGGCTGATGGTGAGGACCCGACCTTCCTCACCTGGCACAGCTGCAGATATACCCCGGATGTGTAATAATGAGGCAAAATGTAACTCACATGGACACTTTACACTGACGTGGATATGCACTGTTTTGTGTAGAACCATACACAAGGAATGGGTCTGCAGAATAAGGGTGCTGTTTGTTCTCCCCGGATGGTGGCTCCACGTGCTTTCTTCATCCTGGGGATCTTACTGCCTGCAACCACAGCTACAGCTGGCCCCTGACCAGGCCCCTGATATATATATACTTTTGAAAGAAAATAAATGAATATGTTTTATACACCTATTTCTTATTATTAATCACAACAAGCTACTAAAATGTTGTTATGTCTTGGGACACCTTGTATATGTAGCATCATTTAAACTGTGATTGTACTCAGGCTGTAGAAAATAATTATTTTTCATTTAAGAAGATCCCAACAGATTCTAACCTTTTCATTATTTACATAAATATTGGCTAAGAGTGGATTGAAACAATTTTTTTTTTAATAAGAGGCATGAATGCCTCTTAGTTAAAACTAAATATTTCTTTACTTGAGAAGTGGAAATAGAAACACCACGCTAATTGCAAAATTTCTAATATCTCTTTAGACATTAATTATAGTTGAACTTAGGCTACAGCTTTAAAATGAGCTAGAATTAATCTCTATGGCAGCAAAGAAAGATTAGAAATGACATGAGAAGGAATTTGGTTTGCATGTCCACAGTAATTGCTACTTAGGGTTCATATTCATTAAAGTAGTTAGAAAAAGAAGTTGAAAGTATTTAGTACACATTGCTTTCATAATCTTATTTTTTTTCCCTTCTGAAAATCACTCATCAAATTTTGTCCTACTTTCATAACAAATAGGTATACACACAATTCTATTTCATACAATAAATATATTTTAAATACAAATGCAGATAACATCCTAATGTATGAACTTAGTCATTGTACTCAAATTCAGGAAGTTGTTGTCCTTTGATTTTGCAATAAGGGGTCATATAGAATTTCTTTTGCCAAAATAAAAGTGTATATATAACATCTTACTGGTAGATTATTTGTAAGAGATATTTACTAAGATTATATCAAATATATATACAAATGCATATATATGTACAAATTATATGTATATATATGTACAGTTGTATGTATAAAATTGTGGTCAAGTTTCTGAGCAATAAATTAATTGATATGGTCTGCATATAATGAATTTATAATCCAATGGGAAACTTTTTAAAAGCCACAAACACCTTTATTAGTGAAATACATAAGCATGCACAATTCACCATGTATATTGATAAAATAGTGTTTCAAATGTATTGTTTATTGTGGATATTGTTTAAATGCTTTACACATACTAAGTAATTGAATAGTCACTTCATAAAATAGGCATTACTATAATTTGATCCCTTTTATACAGATAAAATAACTGATATTTGGAGAACTTAAACGACTTGCTCAAGGTAACAGAGGTAATATTTATGAATATTTTCTTGGATCTTATCATATTGACTCCAGAATTAGTGTCATTTCCCATGACAATATACTACTCATCAGGTTCAATGTCATTGCATAAATGTGTCTATAGAAAGGAGAGGAGGACAGGTTTAATGAAGAATTAGAAGGGCAAGAAAACCCAAACCCACTGTAATATGTTATTAGAAGTGAATGAATACACATGTATATCAAACATGTATTGTTATTCTGTGATTAGTGGACATAATTTGAACTATTCACACATAATTTACCTAATCCTTTTTATGACTATGATTACATAGTAATGATGCTAAAAATCAGTGTTCAAGTGATATTTAAGCCCACTGTTTTGAATAATACCACACAAGATTTTAAGAAAGAGTATTGGTAGAGAAACAAATAGACTGAGAAATTAACTATTTTCCAAAGCTGAGGAGTCTGACAGATGAAAAAGAAAGAATAAAGTAACTGCAAGGTAGCAACCAGTTGCTAAAAAAGAGGGAAACTAGGAGGGTTCCCTTGCTAAGAGGAGAAAGCGATTCCAGGAAGAGAGGAGGAGGTAAATTATGTCAAATGCTATTGAGAAATTATAGTAGGAAAAAAAAAAAAAGATTGCAACCTGCTAGTGGTTATTATAGTGTAATGTGGAATTGAGGGCATAAACAAAGCTAAGAATAGTTCTTTCTAAAGCTTTACAGAAGCAGAGAAGTAGTACAGCAGCATGAGGGAGATGTGAGGACAGTAATAAATCTCATACAGACAGTAAACATTTGATTATATTAAGTGGCCATGGAAAAGTTCAAAGGCGAATGCATAACTATCCATGAGAGAGAAAAGAGAAAATATCAGGAATAAATATTGTAGTCCCACAAGAAAACAGTGAGATGGTTAATTTATTTGTCAACTTGACTAGACCACAGGATGCCCAGATATGTGTTCAAACACAACTCTGCGTGTTTCTGAGAGTGATTTGGGGTGACATCACACTTACATCATTACAATGAGTAAAACAGATAGTTGTCTTATGAGTGCTAAGGCCCTCCTTAAAGTGTCTGGATCTCCTTCAACTGGTTTAAGGACAGAATAGAACAAAGGTCAACCCTCCCCCAAGTACAAGAGAATTCTTCATGCCTGATTACCTTCGAACCAGTTATTGCCCATCTTTAAGTCTAAACTGAGACATTGGACTTTCTTTCTGAGTCGCAAGCCTACCAGCCTTCAGACTAGAGCTACACTGTCCATTCTAGTTCTCAAGTCTTCATACTTCAACTATACCATCAACTCTTCCGAGTCCCCAGTTGGATTTTGGGGTGCTTGAGTGTAACTGTCCATCAAAAACTAACAAGAATGAAGATTTAGACTCTAGTGGTTGTTCACACTTTGCATCATATCTAAATTAGCAGAAAAGGTAGCCAAAGACCATCCTGAAGAGCAAGCATGTAAGAGTGGATATGACCCTTGGTGCCTCCCTCTGTCCTTCACTGTAGTGATATCCTGAGCAACTGGCAGAGGGTGAGAAGCAAGGAGGATGTACTGAGTTCCACCAGAAAACTCCTAGGAAACATCTCTGCTGTATAGCAATACATATTATATGTCCTACTTTTTCCACTATTCCACTGAACCTACCCAAAGGTCTCAGAGCAATAAAGCATAAAATGGCTAACCATGAGTAATTTATTTTTATATTGTTCTCTTTTTTTCATTCTTTTATCTTTTTTTAGTTTTTTTTAATTATATGGACACATTTATTTGTAGTGGATATACATTGTTTTTGTGCTTACAAAACAAATTTACAACCATTTAAAAACAACTGAAATACAAATCTCATACCATTATTTTCCTGCCTACTTTAGCCTTTAGAAAGAAAGTTCAAACTTTAATATTGAATGCTAAGGATGTCAATAAAGTAGAAATAAATATTTTAGTTAATTCAATTAGTATATTTTTCTTATAAGCAATATCCCCAAGATGCTATTTTTTTTTTTTTGTGGTACTGGGGATTGAACTCAGGGGCATTCTATCTCCGAGCTATACCCCCAGCCCTATTTTTTATTCTTTATTTTGAAACCGAGTCTCCCTAAGTCACGGAGTGCCTCACTAGGTAGCTGAGGCTGGCTGCGAACCCGGATCCTCTGGTCTCAGCCTCCCAAATGCTGGAATTACAAGCATGTGCCACCACGCCCGGCTCCCCAAGACGCTATTTTAAATGTTAGGCTACAACAGGACATATGTTTGTTATTTATTTATGTATTTTCTTTTTAATTTCTTCATGGGATGATACATCATTATAGCTACTTTACAAACATTTTTTCTGGTTTTGGTTTTGTTTCAATCAGTAGAAGGAAGAGAACTTGACCAAGGACAGCTGTCATATAGTGCTGAATAGGACTCTAGGGAGGAAGATGAATGAAAGAAGTCATTTTAAGAGTTTTTCTGAGTATGTTAAAATTTAATTAAACTTTGCAAGAGTCTGTCCACTTGTTTTTAATCTCTATGAACCATTTTTAATGTATCTAATTCTGTATCTTTCATGTTTAGCTAAACACTGTGTTTTCAATGTCCTAGCTATTGCTATGCAATTATTTGTTATCAAGAATAGCAGATAATTTACATGAAAGTGTCCTATAGATAGGGTGACATTTGGAAGTGGAAAGATAATGTAAATTATATTGTAATATTTGTGTATGTTATTTGATAATTGCTTATCTTTATATTTTAAAACACAGTATTGGTACCAGAACTACATAGGAATACCCAATCAGCAAATATGAGATGGATTAGATAGCCCTAGAAATTACATGACTTAGATATTGCTCACTTAAGTTTAAAATAAGATTTATTTACCTAAATCAATAATATTTCGATAGGCTTAGTTACCCTTTTTTAAAAAATGAATCATCTTGATCTATTTCTATAAAAAGTGTAAATATGCTGCCACAAATAGTTTTTTCTGTGCACTGTGAAATATTGCCAAAAGTTTTAACCTCATACTAACCATAAATAATGCTTAAATGATGCTGTAATTTTTGCAATCTGGGGCTATTCACAGATGAATTATTCAGCTAAAAGTGATATCTCTACTAGAGGAATCTTCCCTCATTATCTCATTCCAAGATGAATGAAGGGGAGGAGAAGTGCTAAACTGATTCATATTGTTGCCCATAGTTAAACCATTCTCTAATCAATTGTAACATTGTTTGGTAAACTAAAAGTGAGATATTTATAATGATATTAAATTTCTTTTAAATGCAAGAATTTCTCATAAAAACAGAATACAATTTTTTAGTTGAAAGATGTCCTAGTGCCTTGCCAAATAACCCTCTAGAAAAAAAAATTGTATTATAGTAAATAATTAAAATGAAAGTGGAAGCACATTATCTATAACTTGTATATGCTTTCTGATGTGATATAAAAGATGTGGGTTTTTAAAAAATACAGAAACAGCCAGGTGTGGTAGCACATGCCTGTAATACCAGTACTTTGAAGACTAAAACAAGAGGATCACGGGTCTCAGGACAGTCTCACCAACATAGGAAGACTCTAAGAAAACTAGTGAGATTCTGTTTCAAAACAAAGACATTAAAAAGGCCTGAGGAAGTAGCTCAGAGTTATAATGCTCTTGGATTCAATTGCCAATACCACCAAAAACCAAACCAAACCAAAAAAGGATATATAACAATGCACATTTAAGTAAAGTCCAGGTCCAGATGGATTCCCAGATGAATTCTACAAGACCTTTCTAGAAGAACTAAACCCAATGCTTCTTAAATTATTCCATGAAATAGAAAATGTTAGACTATTACCAAACTCATTCTACGAAGCCAGCATCACCTTAATTCCAAAACTAAATAAAGATATTTTGAGGAAAGAAAATTACCAACTAATATCATTGATGAATATAGATGCAAAAATTCTTAATAAGATACTAGCAATTCTCATTGAAAGCCACATCAAGAAAATAGTACAACATGACCAAGTTGGCTTCATTCTAGGGACACAAAACTGTTTCAATATGTGCAAATCAATAATATAATCCACCATATTAATAGAGCTAAAGACAAAAATTACATAATAATCTCAATAGATGTAGACAAAGCATCTGACAAAATCCAATATTTTTATTATAAAAAATGCTGAAGAAATTAGAGATAGGGGGAATCTACCTCAACATCATAAAGGTTCTATATAATAAACTCAAGGGCAGCATCATAATTAATGGAGAAAGACTAAAATAATTTCTCTAAAATCAGGAACAAGACAAAGATGCCCAATATCACCACTCCTGTTCAATATAGTACTTGAAACTCCAGCCACAGCAATAAGACAAGAGAAGGGAATTAAGGGAATCAAAATAGGGAAAGAAGAAATAAAATTATCTTTGTTGGCTGATGACATAAACTTATACTTAGGAGACCTAAAAAACTCAACCAGAAGACTTCTAGAGCTGATTCAGATTCAGTAAAGTGGCTTAATACAAAAATATTAACTTATGAAAATAATTATTATTTCTATATACCAATCATGAATCCATTGAGTATGAAATGCCGAAAACAATTCCATTCACAATAGCCTCAAAAAAAGTAATATATTTAGGAATAAATTTAATCAAGTTGGTAAAGTCCTCTACAATGAAAATTATAAAACATTAAAGAAAGAATTTGAAGATTTTAGGAAATAGAAATATCTCTCATGTCTTAGATAGGGAGAATAAATATAATAAAAATGGCTATTCTACAAAAAGTGATCTACAAATTCAGTGCAATACCTATTAAGATACTAATGTCATTCTTCACATATCTAGAGAAATCAGCCCTAAAATTTATATAGAAAATTCAAAGCTTTATACTCAAGATTAGAAATACAAAAGGAATACATTATTTAATTTTGAATGCTTTGAAAGATTGTTCTTACTACAGATGTGTATAGTTCAGTGTGATAAGTTAAAATTAAATTCTTCCTTATGGCAAAATATAATTAGACTTTAGGAACCAATTCATGAAATATTTAAACAAAACCTGGACCATTATAAAAGCCCACAGATAGGGTATGGATATGTATATCCACAATCTATACATACTATTCGGATAAGACTCAAGCTTCCTATTTAGATCTCTTTAGGAAACTGCTTTTGGTACTAAACAAGTATTTTATTCTGTTTTACTAAATTGGTACTGAAAATATAAGGCAAAGATATTATTACAGAGACCATATTTCAAGGAACCCAATGCAAGTTTCCATCAGCTTTCTTCTTTTCTACTGAAATAGTCTTAAGCATCCTCCAACACCCATTCTTAGTCAGCTTTAATTCATTCTCAAACAGCATCAAGAGTAATATTTCTAAAAATTGGAATCTGGTCATCTTTTCCTGCTTAAAATTTTCCACTCCTTTCCCATTGTCCTTGGCGTAAAGTCTTGAGTGCATATCAAGTTTACTACAGCATTGCACGGTCTGCTCTATCTGCATGAGCAGCCTCTTTACCTTCCCTTTCCTCCAGGTTAACTACACCCCTATCTTTGATCTTTGTTTTGGCCCATTTTTCCATCACTGTGACTAAGATATCTGACAAGCACAACTTAAAAGAAGAAAAGTTTATTTGACTCATGGTTTCAGAAATGTAGTCCATAGTTGGCCAACTCTAAGACAGACATCATGGCAGCACAGTGTAGCAGACAAAAGCTTAGCTCAATTCAATGGTGGCTGGAAGAAGAAAGAGAGACAGGAAGCAACCAGGATCAGATATAATGTTCAAGGTCACACCCCAGTGTCCTACCTCCTCTAGCTCCCCCCCACCTTTCTAAATTACTACCCAGTAAACTTATTCAAATTATCAATCATTCTGTTGAGTTACCCACTGAGAGATTAGTCATACTTTAATTATTTTACTTCTGACTATTATTGCACTAGACACATGCTTTCAGCACAGGACACTTTTGGAAGACATTCTAAACACAAACCATAACAGTTTTCTTTAAAATCCTGAAATTCACAGTGCTCCTTTCAGTATCCATACCTTCAACTTGCTGTACATCTTTCTTGATTCAGCCTAAAAGTGGTACTCTTGATGTAGTCTTCCATAGCTATCCACACTGATTTAAATGCTCTGTCATGCACAGTCACCTCTATAATCTCTTAATTTCACTGATCATCACTATAATTAGAAATGGATACTGAAAATATTAATCTCTTCACCTCTTGCAAATCACACGCTCTTTAAGGGCAATGACATACCTGTCGTTTATTCTAATATTGTAGAATAGTATCTGACACATTATAGGCACTGAATTAAATATATTCAAATGAGTGAGACAATTTTAAACAGGTCTTAGTAAATTTCACTTGGATATATTTTCTCATTTAAATGTCTCATTTATACATTTGTTTATATATTTCAGTCTGCACTATATATCCCTAAGGACCTGCTAGATGATATTTATGACTTTCTCTTAGACTCTCTCTAGTGAATAGAACTCTATCTTTGTTAAGCATAAAACTTTCCACCTGGTGTCTTAGGTGCCACTCATGCCCAAACTTTACATTCTTTGTGGTCTAAGTATTATATGCTATTTATCATTATGTCTTTCTGTTATAGCCCATATAACAGGCAAACAAGAAACCCTTCCTTCCTTCTTTCTTTCCTTCCTTCCTTCCTTCATTCCTTCCTTTCTCCCTCCCTCCCTTCCCTTCCTTCCTCTCTCTTCCTTTCCTTCTCCTTCCCTCCTCCTTCTTCCTCTTCCCCTTCTTCATACTCTTATTCTTATTCTCTTATTCTCTCTCTCATTTCCTTTGTGTGTGTGTGTGTGTGTGTGTGTGTGTGTGTGTGTGTGTGTGCTAATGGGGATTGAACCCAGGATCATTCTCCTTCTAACCTATACTCCCAGGCCTTTCTTATTTATTTAATTTTGAAACAGGGTCTCACTCAGTTGCTAAGGCTGGCCTCAAATCTGTGATCTTCCTGTCTCAACCTCCCAAGTACTGGGATTACAGGCATGTGGCACTGAAACTGATTTAGCCACTATTTCCTTGAAAGGGAATCTTCACTGGTCAACCTCTAATTCTACTCCTAAAGGAACAGAAGTGAAACAATGTAGTCTCTTTCTTACCATTTTCAGCAGAAGTTCATTGCTTATTCATCTATTTTAAAAACATTTTAAATTCAAGTTTAAATTTTAAATAGGAAAAAGAAAGTATACCTTTTTAAATAAACTTTTATTAGTGCATTGTAATTATACATCATAATGAGATTCAAAGTGATAGAGATATATAATGACACAGTACTTGGTGTGTTTCTCTCTGGAACCTATTCTGCTGCCTTTCTTTCTAGAGGCAAATTCCTCTCTAAACAAAGCAGATTGTAAAAGAACCAATAAACTAAGGAAATGTGATATAGACAAAAAAGACCTTTTATTTTTTTCAACTATGGATTTGAAAGTCATATGCAAGCTCATTACAAATAGAGCAGTTCAGCCTTGCCCTGCCCTGGCAATTATTTTTCATTATTCATTATGAAGCTGAGATAGAGCTGTAAGAACTGAATGCTTCTGGTTAGCCCTTAAAGACAAATATGTCTAACGAATAAATATGAGGACCAGCTTTGGATCAATGAACTAGGAGCCAGCATTCCTACAATTAATTCATGAATCTTTGACTGATTTTTCCATAGATCTGGAAAGAGCCACTTAAGCTTTTATATTTTCACTTTGCAATGTGAATAACAACACAGCATATGCATTACTGAACCCTGTACAGTTTAATTCTTTGCAAAAGCACTTTAAGATGCTTTGATGAGAAGTACTATATTAAAGCAAATTATTACTGTTATTCATTTAGCTGCTTGTAAAGCATTGTGAACAAAGGAAAATGTGAGCTCATTTCATGCTAGATAAGGGATGTTGGAAATCATTAATGTAGTCAGATTTCTCAGAGTTAATAATTTCAGCTCCACAAGTAGTTGTCCTGATAGAAACATGACATTACTTGATGTGTTTACATGCCCTCACTATGTTGAATCTAACAAGTACTTTGGCTTCCTAGGTGAAAGAGAAAAAAATTATATTTCCTTTGTTAATGTTTTGTATATTACATACAATTCATAGTCCAACATCTTTCATATTATAGTTTCTAAAGACAGGAGAGGCCACTGTTCTATATATCTTATAATATGACATAGTTTTAACATTAGTCTCCCCACTGATTTAATAAAGGCATCAATAATACCACATATGTTTTTAAAAAAATGTTTAGCTATTAGCCGAAGTCAATTTTAGTCTAGTAAGTCAATGTTCATCAGTATGTCTTTTCTAATGAATTTTTTCAAATATAACTTCTGAGACTCACTTCCTTTCTCCTTGCCATTAACTTAACTGAGGGCATTTTTATACTTTGCAAATGAAGTCCTTATGCAAAATCAAGCTTCATTCTCTTATGTCTTATTGAGAACATGTATCCCCACTTCCAAAGACTACAACCCATCAAGGATGTGTTGGCATTTTTTCCCTTAAAAGAAACCAGAAACCTCTTGCCTTAGCCAAGCACACTCATTGATCAGAGAGTTCTCTTAAATTGACTTGTCATCAGAAAAACCTCATTTTCTTTCTTCCTTCCTCCCTTTTTCCTCAATGAAGAGGTCACTGATGGGAACAAGAATGTATCACAAAACAGAGTTTCGAATTTCTCCTTGGCCTTTTCAAAAAGCTACATAGAAAGCAAGTTCACAGAACCTCACGTTTCACAAAGACCCAGGGCCTTAAAATAGGAAAACCAAGAAACTGCAGAGAATACCTCTTATGCTTTTTCAAAGAAACATTGTCTTCAAAAGTGATAAAATTATAATAATTTATGGTTTATGAATAATTGCAAGTTCAATGGTTTTATTTTTCTTCCAGAATAGTCATTTGTTCAGATCTACAGAGTTCAGTTCAGTTCACCCATATACATATAGGGTTTGCTAGGAAGCCAGACTTTTAGCTATTTTATCTATTTTTTTGTCCTGGGAACTCTTATGTGTTTGAAAGTATTTTCCTTTATTAAATATATTTTTATTTGCACATAGTTTAATATAGATGTGGTCTAGGTAATGTAAATAAACTTATAATATATATGCAGTTGCTTATAAAGAAAGAGAGAGAGAAAGAGAGAGAGAGAGAGAGAGAGAGAGAGAGAGAGAGAGAGAGAGAAAGAATTTCCCCCAAAACATGGCCTTTACAGTAGCTAAGACTTTTTCTTTTCATGCAAAATTAATGTTGAAAGTTGTTTCTAATTTTTATTTTATTTTAGGTTAGGTTATTGCTATTATTATTTTTCTGGAAGATAATATTAACTCAACTTTTGTATTAAGAAAGCAGCAAAATTAAGATGAAAATAATTTCAGAAGGATAGATTTAATAACTAAGGACCTAGTCTATCATATGGACCCAGAAAAACTAAGAAATGATACTGCCAATATATTTTGATAGCACTCCCAGAGTGCTTCAGACTTAGTGTAGGACTTCCTCTAAAAGGGCCAAGATTTTCATCTGTTTTATTCACCTAGAACAATGCCTGGCATAAGGACATATTGAATTATTGTCAGGTGGATGAATGAATGAGTGACTCCTGCCAATCTCCTATTTCTTAAGGAGTAAAATGTCTCTTTAACCAAATTAAAGTTTTTTTCAACCTTCATTTTTAATTCCTATTTGCTTTGGTGGGAAGACATCAAGAGCATAGCTGTATGCCAAAGCTTCAAGGACTAACAGCAGGATCTGCTGCTCTCCAGATTATTAACCTCTATCATCTTAAATTGAGAGCTTACTTCCTCTCAGTAAAATAAGGATACAATACATTTCAGTGGACTGTCTATATAAGATATGTAATATATAAGTATGTATATATTTTATATGCTGTGTATAAAAATGTACATAATACATTTGTATTATATATTATATATTACGTATTTATATATATGTATGTAATATATATTTATATGTAATATATGTTACATATTATATGTTCTTACACATTAGTAACTACAATAATATTTAATTTATAAATTAGGATAAGAGATTAGCAATATTTAATATTAATATAGAATTATAACAATATCCTGTAATGAAAGTTATGTAAATGCAATCTTCCTTAAAATATCTTACTGTGCAATATTTACTTTTCTTATTGTAAAGTTGTGAAATTATTCTATGCCTACAAAGTAAGATGAAGTAAAGTGAATAATGTAGGAATGATGGCATAGTGTGAGGCTACTGCCCAAGAACTACTGGAACACAAGCACTCTGATGCTGAGACAGTGGATCAGAAAACCAAATGACTACTAAGTAGCATATACAGCATGGGCACATTAGACAAAGGGATGACTCACATCCTAGGAAAGGTGGAACAAATTGGCACAGACTTCATCACACTACATAGAAAAAAAGTTAAACTTATTTCTGGAATTTCCCATTTGATATTTTACAGGTGTGGTTAACTGCAGGTAACTGAACTCTTTGAAAGCAAGACCATGGGTAAGGAAAGGCTGCTGCTTTTCATGTGAAAGTGGTTCTCATGTGGACTTAGCCAGACCCGTTTTATATGTAATTCTTTACTCCACACAAAACCTTCCACGTAATTAAAAAGTGAGCTGGTTAGGTATCACTAAAGACTTCTTTTTATCTTCCATTCCATCTTGAAGGTAGAGTGGATAATAATATACATATAGGGTTTGCTAGAGAAGCCAGACTTTTAGCTATTTTATCTATTTTTTTGTCCTGGGAACTTTTTTATGTGTTTGAAAGCATTTTCCTTTATGAAATATATTTTTATTGGCACATAGTTTATACATCATAGTAAGGCTGAGAATGATAGAATCATGCATGCACACAAAGCTTGGTGTCCTCCCCGCTGGATCCCACCCCACTCCCTCCTCCTTCCTGTACATATTGAGGTTGGTATTGATAACTTTACATGCATTATTTAGCCTTTTTCTTCATCTCCCTTTTCCCCTCCCCAAATCCCCTTCCACTATTCTATAGGTATCTTTCTTCATTTATCTGAAATCCCCTTTGTTTCCCAATTTCTCTTTAGCTTCCACATATGAGAGAATGTGTAGGACTCTTCACTTTCTGAGGCTGGCTAATCTCACATAGCCTAATAGTCTCTAGTTCTATCCATTTTCCTGCAAATGGCATAATTGTGTTCTTTATAGCTGAGTAAAATCCCATTGTATGTATGTGCCACAGTTTCATAAGCCATTCATTGATTCTTATTGCTGCTCTATGATCATGACATTGACGTAAATATTTTGTGGGTATATTATTATTTTCCTTCTTATTCCTTTCTACTTTTCTAATATATCCCAAATAAATAAGCAAGCCTAAAACAAAGATTGAAGGTCCCTCTAAATCTGAAAAAACTACATGCAATTGGGGCCAAATTTATCTATCCTTGTTGACCTGAAATTAAATCACAACTAGTTTTCAGCAGGTTAATCAGAGAGCATATGGAATTGAGTTCTTTGTGCTGAAAAATATATGCAGATCACACAACCATCACAATTTCTTTAGCTATCATCAAAGTAATAACTTCCAGGAGGTTCTTCGCATCTGTGGTGAGTACTTTGAAAAGCCACCAGGATAGATTATCCTGGCAGGAAGTAGACTATAAGGGGAATGGTATTAGATTTGGAACTACAAAGACCTGGGTTTGAATTCTGTCTCCTGATTACTGTGTAGTCTTAACCAAGTTACACAAACTTTAAGAGACTGAAACTCTTTTGTGAAATAGTGATATTTTTCCTACATGGTTACTATGGGTAATAGTAAATTGTATTCCTTTTTTCTTTTTTTTGCTTCCCAACTTTATCTTAAATCATGATCATTATTAATTATGGAATGATCTATATGAATGCTTTAAAAGACAACGTCCCAAATTTGACAATTTAATGACCTTAGGAATAGAAACCCATCAGAGCTGTAATAGTCAAAATAACATATACTATTTGTAGTCAAAATGACATCTGTGAATTCAGAACAGGAATTTTCCTGAAGTTGTATTTTCCAAATATAATCAAATAATTTTGGTGTTAAAAGAAGAAACAAAGAATACAAACACAATTTATCTTTTATCTTGATTTTTGCCCTGCTCTTGTTAACTTTGGCAAGGAAAAAGAATTTTCACTGAAAGGCATGATGGTCTGGAAACATAAATTAGGTCTCACATAAGGCTCATTAATGATGAGTTTTGCCAAGACTTTTTAATCACTGTTTTCATCTATGTTCCCAGCTTTCTGAGGCCCATTAAATGTCATGTTTGAGGTTCCAGGGCTAGACATTGACTCCATTGATACTTGAGCCAACATATAATTTTTATTTTAGCATTTCATACACCAAAACATTTTATAATAAATATTTGTTGCATGTCTAATGGGTATAATAAAGTCTAAAATTATCTGTAATCAAATATCTGTTGAATGGTTAGAAAATAAGAATTATCGTTGCAATCAGTATTTAATAAAAACAAACCAATAATTTCCTTTGATTTGAAATAAATATCTCTTTAGCATTTTAAGTTTATCTTGAGAATTTGTTAGATCATTATTAGACAGATGAGTAATTCTTTTGGATACTTATAAAGAAATATTTATATATAGTATCAAGGTTTGGCAAATATCTATATATTAGGTTTATGGCATATATCAAACTATGTTTAAAGTATTTCCAATTCATAAAATCTAAAGCCATGTTGGCCAAGAATTTCATTGCTTAATTCCCTTCTCATATTTACATAAATTTAATACATATGTGTTTGATTCATTTAGAGTAAAATTATTCTAATGTTGCTTTTAAAATTATTTACTTTGTTCCTAGGTAATGTCTTTCTCTTGAGAAACTCAAAGCACTCTATAAATGTTAAAGGACATTTTCACAATGCTCATTTGTAATATATGGCAATGAGTTCTGTGAATTTCACTGATACCATTTTTTAAGGGACCAGGAAAATGTTAACACATGAAATTTCAGTCTTCTCATTGATAGGTTATTAAAGGAAAAGTGTAATGTAAACAAGTAAGCACATGAACTCTTGTTCTCTTTTGTATATAACCAAAATGATTTTCTAAACATAATGCAATGTTCTCCATGGGAGTAAGAGAACCTATTTCTCATTGTTTCTTTTCTTTGCTTCTCTTGTTGTTTCATGATCCATTCATTTGTTCTTATTGCTGCTTTAAGTTCATGACATTGATGTAAATATTTTGTGAGTTTATTATTATTTTCTTTCTCATTCCCTTCTACTTTTCTAATATATTCTAAGGAAAAAAGTGAGCCTAATACAAATATTTCTTGTTGTCACAACCACTACTCTTTTTTTTTTTTCTCTCTCAACTTTTCACATATTAGAAAGCAACTGATAATAGCTCTTCTTTAAAAGTATCTCCCAGAATTGTGCTCTTTCTTACAGAGTTACAATAAAAAACTAAGCTTAACAGAATTTAGTGACAAATTACTAAGGTAATTGAAAATCCTTATTAGTGAGAATGACAAAAATATGAAGCCTTTTATACTTTCAGTACCTATATGTACTAGGTATTTTTAAAAGTATTTATGAATTACCCTAACTTAATTACACTATACAACACTCTAGACTCTCTAATGTACCTCTAGAGTGTAAAGTTAACTGGATAATTAACATTTCTTGTACTTAACAGTGTTCAAATTGTTTATTCATTCTTAGTGTTAGAATAGTTTATAAGTTAACAAAATCTATAATTTTTACCTTAAAAGAAATAAATATTAGTTTATAAATTATATATATATAAAATTTAAGAACTAATATATATATTAGTATATATATTATATATACTATATATTATAATATATATCATATATTAGTAATATATATATTTGTGTATATATATATATAATGTTTTTGTGAAAAATAGAATTTGCAAGATTTCTGTTTTGTAAATTTGACCCAAGGAATAAAAGCAAATGGAATCATATGTGTTACAGATGTGATTGTTAATTAAAAAAAAGAGGACAGTTGGTTACTGAGCTAGTGCTCAGAAATGTTTCACACTTCACAAGAGAGAAGGATGACATAGACAGCCATTCCTAAAACCCAAAGCTGTTGTTACATTGCAATAAAGTAATCATCACAGATAATAATGCTCTCGAGTTAGTGGTACTATATGACACAAAAGTAAACTTTCTCAGCCTCACCAATTAGATTTCAAAAATTGGCTGAAGAATATTGGAAGACATCCAATCATCTTGATAATCTATCTGCTGTGCTGCTTGACTGTCTCAAATTATCCCTTGTCAGAACATTGAAATTTATCCCATGATGATGATTTCTTTTTGTATCCCTGTTGTGTAGCCCATGATCCTTAATTGCTACAAAAATATCTTTGACCAGATTTCTTTTATCTTCAGTTTTTTGGAGGGCTACATTATGTATATTTTTTACATATAGAAAAAGGGAGAAAAAATACAAGGAAAAGTACTAATTGAACATTTAGGTCACCTAATTCTCATTAAAATTCCTATAAAATAACATTATTTTTGTTATAATGTCACTTTTTTAAAAATAAATGACAAAATTGAGACTGAGTAATGACTACTCACAAATCTTAGAATTGCTAAATTTGCATTCAGATCCAAAATAATCTGGCATTAGAATATATGATATTAAATGCATATCACTGAGACCCAGTTTATCATTGCTGTAGTTTTTAAGTATAATTAATATGCAATAGAGTAAAATGACTTTTTCACATTATTATTCAGTATAAAGAAATAATTAACTTTTTAGTAAGTTTAAACAAATTATGTCAGGAAAAAGATATGGTAAATTATAACATTAAATTAAGAAAGTCTGAAAACTTTTCTAGTGGAAATTTTACTTTAAAAAATACAAACAAACAAACAATGACAAAAATCTATTGTTTTCTTTTCTGGAAAATATAATTGGGCACACATCAAAATATTATCAAGGTTATTAGAAGCCACTGTTATGATGAAATAGAATAAAAACTAATTTTGTTAAATAGAATCAACAAGGTCTTTAAACACAATTATATTTAAGCCATAATAGGAGCACTGAGCTGTTTTATGAGGCAATAATCTGGTTCCCGGGTGGATAAACTATAAGGCTGAAGGCTGGTTAGAATTTTGCAGTAAGAGAACTGGATTATTGCCTCATAAAATCATCCAGCACTTTTCTCATTGTGATTATTCTACAAAGTCTTTGAGATTTTACTTTTAAATAAATGTCACTATGTAAGTACTTCTACAGCAAGAAAGCTATGACAAAGAAAGTATTAGAGGTAGATTGTGCTGTTTCTGATAATAGTAAAAGACTAGTCATTGTAAGCCCCAAAGTAATTTTCTATAATCTAAAAAGATAGCCATTCTTAATCTTCAAAAATTTGAGATTTTAAAAATATTTTTATTTTTGATCTTTTTTTTTTTTTTTTTTTTTTTTTTTTTTTTTTTTTTTTTTTTTTTTTTTTTTTTTTTGGTTTTAGTCAGCAGTCTCCACAACTAGTTAACAAAGTGGTCTTTGGTTTTTTATTGTGGGCTCAAATTCATAAAATTCCCATTAGAAAAAAACTACACACTTGAAATTCTGTTTTCTGTTTATATTATTGTCCTATAAGGACAATAATTTATATTATTGTCCTATAAGGAGCCACACTAGTGAATCCTCTTTTGTTCTTTTATTTTATTATTGTTCATCATTTTATAATCATCTTCAATTCCCATGTCCACAAAATAGATCAGTGAACACAGATATGGCTTAGAATTAAGAACAAAGGCATATATGTTATTCAAGTTAACTCAATGGCTTTTACTATATTTCACTGCCAAAGAGAATTTTCTAAATCTATAAATAGAAAAGTAGTATAAACTATGGATCTATGACCAAGAAAGGATTTTCTCAATGGAATAATACTTAATTAAAACTATTTCAAATGCTTTTTAAATTTCCTTACATGTTTTAGTTACACTAATTTATAATTTTCTTTTTATTTTCTTGTTTTACTTAACACAAAGCTAAGCAACAGGATACAAATAGTTAATATTTATTCAAATCTAGATATGTCAAGAAATCATGTGTGTGTGTGTGTGTGTGTGTGTGTGTGTGTGTGTATGTGTGTGTTTAATGTATGTTCATTTAATTTTCAAACCAACAGTTTGAAGAGGTAATAATCTTTTTTTACATCAGAACAGGTAAGATTTAACTCAAGCAATCTGATTCTAGAATCTGTTCCGTAAAATCCCAAAGAAAAAGCCTGGCGTGGTGGCACACGCTTGTAATCCCAGTACTTGGGAAACTGAGACAGGAGGATCTGGGTTTGCAGCCAGCCTCAGCTACTTAGTGAGGCCCTCTGCAACTTAGTGAGATCATGTTTCAAAGTAAAGATTAAAAAAAGGACGGGGGGTGTAGCTCAGAGGTAGAATACCCCTGCACCACACACACACACAAAAAAAATTGCAATGAAAAAAAAATTGACGTAAATTTGAACAAGGAAATTTAACCTCAACTCTTGTGTTTTATTTCACACTTACAAAGAAGATAATAAAAATAAAATATATGTGGGATTGAAAAGCAAAATAAAAATATAAAGAAGACTATCAAATGTGATAGGTATATAATATTTTGAAAAGATGGTATAAATGGAAAATAAAGTAAAAGCAGAATGATGTCCACACTTTTGATTACCAGATGACAAAGAGTTGAACTGACTTGTGGAATCATGCACACATCATCCCTCTTCTGCTCAAGAATTTGCTATTGCTGCTGATATATTTATAAGTAGATCAGGTTAAGGAACAGAATTGAACTTGGCTGTGTACCACATAAGTGATTTGGAATATAAAATGCAATATCTCAGAATCTAGAAAAAATTTAAAGATATTGAAATTATGGGAGAAAATTTAAGACAAATGGAGCTCATTCCAAAAGTTCCAAAGCTTGCTTAAGCAGAATTACAGAAAGAAGGAACATAAATATGGAAGGAAAAGATGATCCTGAATTTATATGGAAAACTTTTTTAACTAAGCAAGACATGAAATTTTTAAGGTTGTAACTATGTTATAATTGAGAAAAAATGGAAATATTTTTAATATATAGCTTATTAAATACATGATTATACTTATACTAAAAGTATATGAGGAAAAACATCAAACTTTATAAACAAAAATATACGTAGGAAGAAGCAAGTATGAAATTGTCATCACATATATGATTAGATTCCAGAAAACAATAGTTGTATCTTAAAAATTTGGGGGAAAATAATTTTAAACTTGGAAGTCTCTACTCAGCCAAATATAGTTTAAATAGTCAAATTAAGATTATTTCATACTTCAAATGACAGAAAGTTCAACACAAAAAAGTCTTTCTAAAAAACAACTCAAGATTCTACTGATACACATACACATACAAGCACACATATATATGGCAATAGATAAAATAATCTGTCATAATTAAATTTGATGACTGCATATTTTAGGGAGAGGATATTATTTCTGATTTATGCTAAATATTGCTATAAAGCAATAGTGAATTTCTAGCATCCATAGAAGAATAATGTAGATTATAATCTAAAACATATACACAAAAGAATAAAAAAGAAACAAAAACTATACAATTACAGTGAAAATATATTTCTATAAAATATTTAATAAAATTTCATAAATATAAAAAATTGAATAATAAAAATTGTTAAATTCTTAGAGAATGCCCAGAGAAGCAGAGAATCACCAACTGGGTTAAAAAAATGACTCCATTCATATGCTAGTTAATTTTAAGCAATTCCTAAGAGAAAGAAAGATTGGTTATCAAAGCAAGGAACATTAAAAAGGATTAAAGGAATATTTTATACTGCTTAAATTATAATCATACAGAAACCACAAAATGTAAAAGTTTTCATTTGCTATCATAGCAATTTCTAATGGCTTCCAATAACAAATGTCTCTTCTCTCCCAGGTCTGCAGGTTAGCTTAGAGAAATCTGGTTCAAGTTAATTCTCTGTATGTCTCTCATTCTGGAACCTGCAATATCCTAGTGTTGGCTCTACTGCCAAATATAAACATGAAAATACACTTAAAGTTCCTATTCTCATTACCCATCCTAATATTCCATTGCCCTGATGTCAGGTCAAAGTAACATGTCACATGACACACCTGGGGTATTGCTAAGGGTTTGAGTGCCTGCCTAATACACACATGGCCTTGTGTTCTATCACAAGTACTGCCAAAATAGTAGTAGTAGTAGTAATAGTAATAATAATAATAATAATAATGATGATGAAATGGTGAAGAGTGTGGATTCATATATCTAAACAAACACTATATGAAGAATTGGGGAAAAAAATCAATCCTACCACAGTATACCTGCTTTGTCACAATTATTCACTTAATTTGCATAAAATATTTCTCCTTCTTCCTGATATAGCACAAAATTCTGTCCAATTATGATACTGGGCTCAAAATCCAAAACCTCATGATTTTGCTTCCTTAATCCAGAGAACTATGGACTGAAATAGACAAGTAACCAGCTCTCTATGAAACATGCAATGGAAAAGGAACAGGTTAACAAAATTTAAAATCATTAAAAAGGAAGAATGGGAGGTATATAATAGTAACTGTTGCATAATAATTCTGATATCTTGCTGGGAAAATATTGCAGGCTCTTCCCACTATGGCAGAGGCCTACGTCTTCAGGGTACAAGACTCCACTCTGAAGTTCTCTTTGAAAATCTTTTATCATCATTCTTTCTTGGTCATATTTGGAAAGGAAAAGGGAACAACATACTCTCCCTGGCAACAGAAGAGACTTTTTTTTTTTTTTTTTAGTCTGCTTTTTGCCTGGCCAAAGTTGGGGGCCAGTTGTCTTTTTCAGTCTTCACTAGTCACAGTCTCTTTTTAATCCAGAATGGTAATAGAGTTCTGTCAAGATTTTATTTTAGTTTCTGAAAAAAAAATTGACTCTAATCAACTTCATATGTCAAAATCCTATCCACAGTTCTTTTTGAGACACTTGTTCAAATAAAGCTCTCATGCTATCAATATTCTACTATGAAATCTCCTTGTCAAGTGCCACACGTTCCCAAGGTTCATCTTCTGCCTTCTAGGTTATCAGAGGGGATAGATTTACCAGATCTGTCATTATCTTGTAACAAAGCTAAGGATTTCTCTATCCTCCTATCACAGTTTCATTGCTGTCTGTCACTCTTACTCAAAGCCAATACTAGGTATATTTTTAATCTTTATTATATTAGCAACTCAATTCTAGAACTAGTTTCTGATGTAGTCATATAACTGCCATAATAAAGCCACATAAAATAAAACCTCTCAGTACTAGGGGTTTTCAGTGATTATCTTTTATGTTTCTTGATAATGGATCTGATACTCATTTAAGGCATGATATTCTCAGTCTGACAGCAAATGCAGAAGATCTCAAGTAAAACTATGTAAAAAAATTTACTTCCTTTATTCATGTTCATCCTCTAATAAATACAGAGGAAGAGCAAGACACATGACCAAGGGTATATATTTCACTTAGTAGACCAGGAGTAAGGACAAAGCCACATGATAAAGAGTAAAAATGTATAAACATTTTGCAAAGAGGAATGAAAAATTAGAATGAGAATACACATTTTAGAAACAACTGGCAAATCCACGATCATGGCGGAGGACTCTAAAATACATCTGGGCAGGATAAAAAATTAAATTGAATTTGATATTAAAAGAAAACTGAGAAATTTTTAAATATAATGAACTTGTGTCATATAGTTAAATGAGTACACACATTTTTTCCAAACACAAATTATAAAAATAAATTTAACCATATTTCAGAGGTAATATCTTCAGTAAGTTCTAAAAGCTGTAAATCATAAAGGCTACATTCTTTGAACAGCATGAATGTAATAGATGCTGATAAGGGAAAGCAAGTAAACAGACAATTGAATATATTTGGAAACAAAAAAAATAATGACCTAAACAACTCTAAGATCAAAGAAAAATGAAATGGAAATTATACTGTATTTAGAAATGACCAACTATAAAAAGACATATCAAAACCCATCACTGAAACCAGAACATTTTTCAGAGGCAGCTGTGTAATCATAAATGCAGTGTTTCAAAACGAGAAAGACTGAAAAAAATTTTTAAAAAACCCTTTAACTCAAGAAGCTATAATAAGAACTGCTAAATTAACCCAAATAAAACAGCGAGAAGGAATTAATAAAGACAAAAGGTAGATATTAAGGAAACTGGTAAGAAAAGTACACCTGATCAAAAATTTAAAGTTATATTATCTACTGCTTAATAAGTGAAGATTTGAAACATCCAAATTAAATAAAAATGTAACAAGTAAGTATAAAGTAATGTCCTCAGATGTATTAAACATTCACTAAGACATAGAAAAAGCAGAGATTGCCAACCCTTTCTTCAGAGATAGCAAGAAACCAATATTGACAATATATCTAAAAATTATTATACACAAACATGATTGCTATACAGAAGCACAGGAACACACATACACACACAGTAATAATGGAAAAAAATTTATTTTATAATCCATTTGATAGAATAAATAAGATCAATTAAAAGAATGAAACATTAAAAGCATTCTCTCATAATTTCATGAACAAGACAGGCATGTCTCCTATTATTTTTACTATAGAAAAAGTCATAAAACATGATTTTATTTAAAATAGAAACCAAAACATAAAATACATAGAATTTAATCTAATGAAAAGGTACAAAACTAAATGAAGAAAACTTTAAAATCTGGATTAAAAAGGAAACATTTTAGGAAGTGAAAGTACAATTTTAGGAAGATATCAGATTATTAAAATAGCATACTAATTCAGTTCAGTCAAAACAAAGCTCTAAAAGAATACTTTCTACATTTGACAAGCTGATGATAAAACATTCTGAGATATAAGAATGAATAAAGATTAAAAATAATGAAGAAAGTCTTATATGTGTTTAAAAAATATAACATTAAATCTTGTTAATCCTGGTGAATAGAAATGATTCAGATTCAGATTTTTATATAGACTAGAATAAATTAAAGGGAAAAGTCCCTTTGAACTTACAAAATGATAAAGCTGATACTTTAAAAAACATTTTTTGGGGGAGATTAACTTTCTGCGACAGTGATAATGCACTTGTGAAATATATACAAAATACACAGAAAATTTTTCCTTATTTTGAGCTAAATTTATAAAATTAAACTCAATATTTAAAAGAGAATTAAATATATTCATAAATTTTAGTTTATTGTAATCCTAGCATTCGGGAGGCTGAGACCGGAGGATCCGGGTTCGCGGCCAGCCTCAGCTACCTAGTGAGGCCCTCCACAACTTAGTGAGACTCGGTTTCAAAATAAAGAATACAAAATAGGGCTGGGGGTATAGCTCGGAGGTAGAATGCCCCTGAGTTCAATCCCCAGTACCGAAAAAAAAAGAATTTTAGTTTAGAATATCTTGAAGGGGCATAAATTAAATATTTAAAAAAAAACCTATAGCTATAGCTATTAGCAATTTTATTTTTATTAACAAATTTAATACTGCCATATCAACAAGACGTATTTTTGTAGTAGAATATAAATACTTTCTACTCACTTCTCAAACATTCAGAGGTATACAGATTCAAACATTTTTTTTAATCAGATTGACATATTTTTAAAATTTTCATAACATCCATTGTTGCCAAAGGTGTGAGGAAATGAGTTACGGTCATAGTTTTTGTTAAAATGGCCTTTTTACTCAGTATAATTTGATTCCAATTGTTAAATCTAGAAATTTATCTTCCAATTTATATTATAGAAAAAAATCATATATATATATATATATATATTGGGGGGGGGGGCTAAAGAGACACATAGAAAAATGTTCATTGTAACAATGATTGCCTTGACAAAGAATGTAAAACAAGGCAAATGCCTATCATTTAGGGACTGGTTAAATAAATAAAGGCATATCAATAAATAAATAGCATGTGGTCATTAAAATTAATGAGATAGATCTACAAGTACTAACCTTGAAACACGTCTGATATACTGCTAACCGTAGAAAGCAAGCTGTAGACAAATGTGTATAGTATGACCTATTTCTTAATGATGAAATGCATAGAGGTATGTATGGATTGCGCGTATGTTTATGGGGTTATGCCTACTTTACTACAGTGACATTAGCGTAGTAGAGGAAATTTTATTTCTTGTTTCACAATCCTTATTAAAATTGATTTTTATTTCTAGTATTTCTTAGTTATAAAATAAGGATTATTTTAAAATTCTACATCTATCTTAGGTCTAGTTTATCAAAGAAACTGCAGAGATTCGTTTTTAAACAAGCATGAAAGTTTTCCATGTACCATATGCATTCAACTATTATTAAAGATAATTGAAGCTTTTCCTGTAAGTGGCCTGAGGTGGTCTGTGAAAATGGTTTGGCACTTTTTTGACCCAGAAAACCCATGAAATCGTGTAAGCCAAGAGATTAAAATCTTCATGTTCATTCCAAAAACACTTGTGAAACTTCCCAGGCCATCAAGCATATGCATATCTGAAAAGTCACCACATGTCTGAAAGATGTCACTTTAAAGAAGCAATGGGTGCCATTCCAGGATTACAATGGTGGAGTGGTTGGGTGCCCAGACCAAACAGTGGGGCTGGAACCAGGGTTGGTGACCCAAAAAGAGTTCTGAAGTTTTACTGCACTTGCTTAAAAATGCAGAAGGTAATGCTGAATTTAAGGGTTTAGATGTAGGTTTTCTGCTCATTGAATATACCCAGGTGAACAAGGAGCCCAAGGTGTGGTGGTGCTGTGTGTATAGAGCTCATGATTGAATGAACCCAGACATGAGCCCCTCTGCCACACTGAGATGATTCTCAATGTAAAGGAACAAGTTGTTCCTGAACCAGGAGAGGAGGTTGCACAAAAGCAGTATATCCCAGAATAAACTAAAGAAACAAAAAGTATGGCACGAGCATAAATTTAGCATAAAATAAATGCAAACAAAAATAAGAAAAACAATAATTTTTATCTAAAATTAAATTAGATTTCAATTTTTTAAGTGTGTCAAAAAGTTTTATCTCTTTTCAAGGACACTATTTCTACTCTGGAAAAAGCAGGGGGCTGAGATTTATTTCCAATGTCTTTATAATACTTAAAGCTTATAATAAAAATATAGTGATTTTGTTGATATCAGATGAACAATATTAGCAAAGCAATGATAACCTATGATTCTGAGACACGGATTAGGTAAATATGCTTGTTAGTCCTTCTAAGAAATGGTCAGAGCAGTATATTTACTAAGTCATTCAGTTACAAAGAAAATATGTGAAATTATTTTAGGAAAAAAATTTCTGTAATTATGCCAATCTCAAAGGGAGAGCCTCAGACTCTAGCTTTTAAAAGATTGATCATTATTATATAATGACTTTTTGTTGAATTATAAAAAAATTGCTCTATGTATGGCTTTATGTTTAGTGTCTTTAGATACCATTTATTGTAGTGGAAGCTTGTTTCTACAAAAGAAAAGACCTTAGGATGTTTCAGCATAACTGCAATGTTCTCTCTCACATCAAAAATCTTCTTTACAATATGCAAGAAGGCCTAGGAACAGTGTTTAAAATACATGTATCTCAAGAAAAGGCAAGCTGAGAAATATAAATGGACTTTGACTTAATTATTTTACCAAAACTCTGTTATCCCATGTGGAACTAGTAGATTTGAGGAAGCCAGTTTGAGGTTTTCTCAGAGTCACTGTTTCCCATTCTTTGCCAATGCAACCTGACAGTTGACTCCACAGAACTAAGCAAAAGATGTAATTAGTCTTCAACACCACTTCCCCTGGCTACCACCTTCTCCCTGGAAGCCAGCTCCTGTCCCAGTGGAAGGCATCTTTTGGAAATCACAAATCTTTCTTTCTGAGACTTAATACAGTCTCACACACCTTCTTACCAGGCATTTCAGGTAGATATTGCTGATGATTTGGAACTGAAATACAAGGGTAAGTATATTTACCATTTTTGTCAAGTGTTTATGTAACACTTATTTTTAACTATTTTTTCTGTTTCCTTTTCCTTGAACAAAACCATGCTATCCTGCTAATTTGTCTCTGCTCTCTTTTTCATCTTTAATATGTTCTTTTTAAAAATAGTTTTTATTGGTGCTTTGTAATCATACATCTTAATGAGGTACAAGCTGGTAGAGGCATACATGTACACAGCACGCATTTAGCCCTTCCCCAATTCCCTTCTTCTCATGTTTGATTTAGTGCTTGACTTTGATATGTTTGTGAATGTACATCATGTGCATTAGGGTGTTTCCCTCTTCCCCCTCCAACCACCTTCAGTTTAGCTCACCTTCTTTGCTCATCTAAGGTTTCTCCTTCATCTAGAGTCCCTCTTAAGACCCACTTTCTCCTTAGCTTTTTCATATTAGGCAAAGCATCTGATTTTTTTACATTTTGTGACTGGCTAATCTCACTTAACATGATGTTTTCCAGTTCCATCCATTTCCCTGCAAATAACATGATTTTGTTCTTCTTTATGGCTGAGTAAAATTCCATTGTGTA
>PVLC010023098.1:0-26014 GCA_004027655.1 Graphiurus murinus | reverse complement strand
GAAGCCAAAATCATTGCAAAAACTATAATCTAGCCGGGCGTGGCGGCACACGCTTGTAATCCCAGCATTTGGGAGGCTGAAACCAGAGGATCCAGGTTCGGGGCCAGCCTCAGCTACTTAGTGAGGCACTCCACAACTTAGTGAGACCCTGTTTCAAAATAAAGAATAAAAAAAAATAAGGCTGGGGGTGTAGCTCAGAGGTAGAATGCCCCTGAGTTCAATCCCCAGTACCACAAAAAAAAAAAAAAAAGAAAGAAACTATAATCTTAGCTCATGTTCAAACTGAGCTCCAAAGATCAGTAAATTAACCAATTTACTTGACTGACATGTCAGCTGTCAAGAAATTTGATTATTTAATTGAAAGCTGTTAATTTCACTAGACATTGTCTGTTTAACAACAGAATGCCAGTCCAGCTAATCCTGTTAAAGTGAAAAATAATTCCTGTGTTAATTTTAAGGACTCCGATTCACAAAAAGTTCTTAATGAAGACAATTAAATATAACATTAGGCTAAGCATAGAAGTATCAACAGACATCATCTGCTAATCTCCTTACTGATGGTCACTGTCCAGTAAACATAAACATCATAGCCATATTATTTCATTTATTTTAAAATTTTTTCACTGCGTTGTCTCCAATAGATTTGAAGTCTTGTCCTTTCTTCCTCTAGCCATTTAGATACATAAGCATCTCTTATTTTAGGAAAATTTATTTTCTCCAAACTTCAGTTTTATACTGATAAATTATAGCACTAATTTGTTTTACAGAACCTAAAATTTTGAGCATGACTATTTTCAGGCTAGAGTAAATATATCATGTGTTAGACAGCAGCACCTAAGGAGAAATACTATATTGCATCTTGGTTGACTTCAACATTGTAAATACCCTGGCAAAAGTAAAATGAAGAGAAATAGGTCCTAAGAGCTAAGACATGTGGAGCTGCAGAATCCCCAGATAGGAGATGCACTTAGAGGATCTGGAGAAGGGCAGAAAGGATGTAGCATACAGGAGATTGGAGAATCAGAGCAGAATGATTTTGAACAGCTAGTCTAACCCCCTCCTTTTATAGGTGAGAAAACAGACTTGGAGAGGCTAACAGACTTGCTCATATTGCAAGGTAGTTTCAGAATGAGATAAAAGCCAAGGCTATTGACACTGAGCCCAAAGTCTTTTCCACTTGCCACATCCGTGTTTCTAGGAAAGCTTCATTAAAAAATATTCTCATTCCCACAACACCCACAGGGGATTGGGGCCAGGCTGACACAATGAGTCTCTGGCTTTAGAGCTGCCTGTCAGGAGGCCAAACAATACAAATGCTAGAATAGCAAATGCACAAGCAATAAGAGTTGCCTAAGGCAATGCTTTCATATTTTTTTATCTCTACATTTGGATATAGTCAAAATAGTGGTAATATAATGAAACTGTAAAACTAGTAATAAATTTCTCCAGAATAGGTCTCAGCCATAGTAATGGGCAGGCAAGTATCTGTCACACTGTAACAGACCTGACTTTTGACTTATACTCTGAAAAGCTTATTATCACTGTAATTTCTATATGTTGCCATAGGAGGGCAGGAAGTGCCATACTTGCAGTCCTAGCTGATAGAACACATGCTCCCTCAGGATCATGGGTACAGATGTTTATGCACTTAATAAAAGAGAGGTACAAGCTTAGGGGGGAATTTAAGAAAATGCTTTATAGAAATGTCAAAGTCTATTATAATAAAAGAGAATTTAAATGCTCAATATGAATTTAAATGCTCAATTATATAGACATGTATCCCTTCTTAGTAGGAGAATTTAACCAAATAATAAAACCTGTATCAATACCTTTTGTTCTACCTTTCAATCTATTTTCATTCCTCACCCCTGGACTCACTCAACTTCCATGCATTAGACTGAAGGGACCTACTCTATCACTCTTTTTACTTCTTAAAAAATGTAAGCCATGACCTAGTCAAAATCCAGTTTCTGTGTTTTCCTCCTCATTCTGTGTCCATCCTGGTATCTCATTTTAGCATCCAACATTCCTGGTCACTGATCTCAGGGGCACTGGTAAGAAGGTCAGAAGGCACGCAGGAAGATGCTACATGCTGCAGACCCCTCCACCTAAAGCCAAATCCCATGTATCACCAAAATGATGCCAGGACTCTTAGGATGGAAATAGACAACTGACAGGTAGAATTTAACTACAAAGTCTTACTTGGCAATACTTAATTGCCAGCTTAACTAATGGATTTCTGCTCTGCCTTACCCCAATATTTCAAAGTACAGAAAACTTTCTGGTCAGGAATAGTTCCAGCACATAGCTGAACTTACCTGCTGTTAGAAAAAATGCATGCTAAAGTGATAAATAAAAGACCTGACCTTACAAACTCCACTGTTTATTTGTCTTAAATTTATATTTAAAAAAAAAGACATTCACAAATGTCTCTCAAAGAAATGGTTCATTCACTCCTCCATTCTGAGAAGGTAAAAATCAATGCCAACAGACTGTTACAACCTGCCATCAAATTAGAATTCAAGCTATGTTATACGGGGGAAAAATGGCAGGGAAGGAGAAAGATACACTGAAATAATGAGAGTCATTTTACCAGGGGAGAGGGATGGGTAAGGAGAAGATCTATGCACATTTATCTTTCAAATCAAACATAATTTTTATTATCTTTCAATCATAACTGTAAGGTAACCTGAGACTTGAAGTAGGGTAACTCAATACAGTATTTAAAACATCATCCTCCACCTTCCCCCTAATATGGATCAGATTGCTCCCCCACTCACCCCTCCCCTCACCAAGGCAGAGGCTACATAGGAGACTCAGCCCCGTGGTTGCCAGCTCTGTTGTGTTCTTAGACTCTGGATGGGATTTTCCTTTCTGGTTCCACCACTAACTAGTGCTGAGATCTTAGGCAAATTAGTTAACATCTCAGTGCCTCTGTTTCCTCACAGGTAAAATAGGAAGAATGTGACCTGCCTCTCAAGAATTGTAAAAATAATTGAGCCCTGGGTGCTTGCACATAAAGGTTCACTGAAGGAGAGCTACAGGTGGCTACACACAGACTGCAGAGTGAGTGATAACTGCTCACTACTGGAGAGACAAGATAGTCACTGACCAAGTGACTAGCTGCCATCTGTTACATAGACAGTGGTCTAAAAAGATTTAACTCAGTTTCTGAGCCCTTACTTAAGCATAAGGCTGGAGAAAAGAAGATGGTCTGGAACCCAAGTTCCAATTGAAACTCAAACTAGAGTTGTGAGGGGAAAGGTTCAAAGTGTAAGAGGAGAGGGGAAACAAAGCACTTCTGGGTTAATAAAGCAAAAGGAAGCTAGGCTTACAGTGACCTCAATTAACAGTTTTGTAATTTCTCCATCAAACAAATGGCAGAAAAGCCTAATTAGTAAATCTTACTCAAAGCTGGGGACTGACCACAGAAAAGTGGTCCAAACCACACGAAATCAAGGGAAGAATGACAGAGAATTGGGTGAGAGCATGGGATTAGACAACACAAAGGACAGAAAGGCAACAAAGATACAAGAATCACTTGTGAAGCTTATTTATTTTTGTATTAGGGATTGAACCCAGGGGCATCTACCTCTGAGCTACACCCCCAGCCCTTATTTTTTTTTTATTTCAAAACAGAGTCTAAGTTGTTGAGGGTCTCAATGAGTTGCTGAGGCCACCCTCAAACATGCAATCCTCCTGAGCCTCCCAAGTACTGGGCTTACAGGCATATGCCACCACACCCGCCGTGAAGCTTTTTTAGATACATGCTTCTGAGAACCAGCAAGTCTGAGGTGGAGCCCAGGTGACTATAGTTCTTAAGTCTCATCAGTAACTCTGATGCACATCCCAGATAGCACAAAGCAGGAACACAATGGTTTTGTTGGGAATAAACAACACCTGATTAAAATGCTGGTCAGAAAATTGAATACCATGAACCTGGATCAGGCATAAATGAAGATTCCAGGTCCAAACCAGTCACAAAAGTTGGAGGTTGGGCCAGGCATGGTGGCCCACGCTTGTAATCCCAGTACTTGGGAGGCTGAGACAGGAGGATCTGGGTTCACGGCCAGCCTCAGCTACCTAGTGAGGCCCTCTGCAACTCAGTTAGACCCTGTTTCAAAATAAAGAATAAAAAATAGGGCTGGGGGTATAGCTCGGAGGTAGAATGCCCCTGAGTTCAATCCCCAGTACCAAAAAAAAAAAAAAAAAAAAAAATTGGAGGTTGGGAGTGGACTACAGGCCCAGCACAAGGTTAATGAGGAAATGGAGTCATGGAATCTCATTTGAAAGGTTTAGGGCAGTGGTTCTCAATCTTGGCTAACCATCAGAATCACCTCTGGATTCTCAACAACCTAATGCCCAGGTCTAACCTTAATTAAAACAAATTCTAGGAGTGAGATCCAGTTAGCCCATTGTTTAAAGCCCCTGTATGATTCCATTGTGCAACCAGGTTTGAGAAACACAGGGTTAGAGAGTTCTCAGGCCACCTACAAGTGACTAGTGTGAGGAAAAACAAAGGTGAGGTAATGGTTCTCGGATGCCAGTGTGTATAAAAATCCCCCAGAAAACAAGCCATGGTTCACCAAAATCAAAAGGAGTTGGTCCTCTACGTTTTTACCAGTTATCCCAGGTGACTAACACACAACAATGTTTCAGAACCACTGGTCTAGGTAACTGAAAACAACCTCAAATGAGAAGCTGGGGACCTGCAACAACCCAAGGCGCTCCTATCCCTCAATCTATGGGGTACACTGAACACGACCAAAATCAATAAACCTGTAAGAGGTCCGGCAGTAAACCTAAAAGACCCAAAAGACCCGCAGACTTCACTGCTATGATGCTTTTGATGTCTCCGTTGCCTCAGAAGTCGTCTTTCTAACCCACTCACATCTGGCTCCTTGATGGACAGCATAAGGAAGGCACGCATTGCCATCTGCCTTTCAGAATTGAAGATGTGGCTTTTTAGGAATCCAGAGAAATCACAAACACACGCAGATAAGTAGAGTTTACAAGAGGAATTCCCATAAAGAAGAAACTCAAGTATGTGTTATATTTACATTTGGAGGGGCCAAGAATATAGTCAGTGGTAAAGCTCTGGACTGGCAAGTGGAAAGTCTTGAGTTCAGCTCCCCCTCCCCCCAAAAAAGTTACAAGTTGAGACAGGCAATTCTAGCAATGGTCAATTATAGGACCCTGCCCATAACTTAAGATACATATGTAACTTTTACTAACCAATGTTGCCCTTATTTTCTCCCAAGGTATCTTGACCAAGCCTACCCACATGAAGTGCCAAGAGAAGAAAATACTTCAAGAGCTTCACCCTGCTACACAGTAACACTACGGAGTACTTATCACCAGTTCTAACTCAGAGACAACTATCCCACATCCAAAAAAAAAAGGTTGTGTTTGGAAGCTCTGAATCTGGTATTTCACATAAGGGTCAGTTACATACCCCTGCTTCTACTTCAGATACATATGAAACTTTTACTAAACAAGTTGCCCTTATTTTCTCCCAAGCCTACCCACATGAAGTACCCTAAGAAAATACTTCACAAATCTGTAATACCAGTACTTGGGAGGCTGGGACAGGAGTGAGATCCTGTTTCAAAGTAAAAATAATAAAAAGGGCTAGGGGTAGATACAATGTCCCTAGGTTCAATCCCTAGTAACAAAGTACCCCCCCTCAAAAAAAATAAATAGGAAAGAAAACACTTCAAGGAAATTGGGAATAGCTTCATCTGGCTACACAGCAATAATATGATGCTTATCACCAGTTCCAACTTAGTGGTAACCATTCCATTTAGAATGCTACATTCTATCTAATAAGATTCAAGATAATCCATTCCTGTAGTATGACCAACTCATCATCCCATCAGAAATCTGTATAGCAGCACCGGAATTTTCATTTTCAAGATACATGAGCTTTTGTCAAATGGTGACATCTCCTCTGTAATATGAATTTTCAATATGATATAAAAAATGATGGATATATTACACATTTCACAGAGCATAGAGAACAGAAACCTGTCAATGAATTTAAAATTTGTGACAACCTATTTGAAATTTTACACTAAAAGATCTGTACACTTTCATAAACCATATAAATGTAAAACAGGTACCAGTGTTCTTATTGGCAACAAGGAATAAAATATTCCTCACAAAGTTTGACTGCTGCTTTAGTATAGTCTTAATTAATGATTTTTATTAATGTTTCAGCTGTAAATATGCAACATTTTATATGGTCTTCAAAGTGCAACTGATATAAAGTTTAACTCCATGTGATGTACTTCAAAACAAAGCCAATGGAAGGGTTTTTCCTCAGCATTCGAAATTTTGCAGACCTTCAAATGTATAAATGCATACAGGTCTTACTGCAAAGTGCAAGTCACTTTAGGAAAAAAAAAAAAAAAACAGGAAATTTAATAATAAACACCATTCCTATTCTAAAGGTCATCCCAAATGATTTAGACTTCTTCACTCGAACCTGACTTCTCTAATAATCTGCAGATTCCACTTTACAAAGTGACTTAATAAATGCTTTTCTTCCAGACTAAATCATTAAGCAAAAAGAAGCAAATAAAAATCTTGCAAGTAATAGAGTTAAATTAACCAGAAATACAGCGACTTGTTTTCATGTACTATAACATGAAAGAAAGCATTTATAAAAGCCTGAGGGGGTGGGGAAGACAACACTTCAGATAACATTAGATAAACATTAATTTAAAAGTTATGAATTGGTTGTTAAGCTATCTGATCATAACTTTGAGATCAGACCTTTAAAATGTTATTACACTTAAATCATTATCTGTTGCCACACATAAATCACCTTTACGTGACACAATTCAACTAATTTAATGCTCCCACCTTCTGTCAATCTTAGAGTACCAGCTTCCTTAATGTGGTAGTAGTGGGGTTCAAAATACAAGCAATGAATACCAAAGTTAATTTTTCTAAGGCTGCCAATATCAAAACAGGTTCACGCTAATCAGTGTTAAAGAGCCCACCAAAAGGGTGTATTAACTTTTTTTTTTTTCTTAACCAGCAATCTTCTGTGAAAGAGGATGCTAACTGGCAGACTTGATACCAGGTTTAAGGGGGGAAATCCAGATTTAGACAGAAAAGCTCTTTCCCAAGAGACTGCATTTCTGTTTTCAAAAGGTCATTTGGAATCAGCAGATCCTCTTTCCCTATTTTAGAGATCACCACTGTATTCTAAACAGAAGCCAACAGAGGGAGGAAAAACAAAGCGGAGTGGCAAAACTGTGGGCTCTGAAAGTTTTGCTCCACCGACTGTCCAGCACCCACTTGGGGTCGGCCACCAGGACCCGAAGGGCTGGGAGGACGGAGCCCTGGGGAGAGGGCAGGAAAGGGCGGCTGGCGGTGACTGGCACTTGATATTTGAAGTCCACCGCCGGTGTCACTCATCGTTAACAAGACGCTGCGGTGCTAACACTCAGATACAAATCAGCGGGACAGGGTTTGGGCGTCTTTCAAGGAGCGGACAGATAGGTCTCAACTTTAAAGATTTCTGCTTGGCTCCGCTTAAAGGGGCGGGTGGGGGGGCAGCAAACAAGGTGCATTCTCTGGATAGCTCAGTTTCCCTCTCCGCCGATTCCTACGCCGATTAAAGGCACTGCATTAACCCATCCGCTGCCTCCAAACCTAGCGATGCGCAGTCCGGACCCGGGGACTCAGGAGGAGGATCGGGGACTGCGAACGCCGGCGCTCGCAAAGTTCGCAGTGCTGCGCCCCCCGGGCGGCGCCCACAGCCCGGAGCCCACCCCAGGGGGCGCCCACCCCGCGCCCTCCGCCAGGCCCGCACCTACCTTGCGCCAGCGCCTGGAACAAGTGCAGCTGGAGCGCCAACAGCGCCCACCACCCGCGGCCGCCCGGGCTCAACTTTGCCGCCCGCCGCCCCGCGCCCGCCGCGCCCCGGCCGGGGGTCTCAGGAGCCGCGCAGGGCGCCGGGGGCTCGGGGGTCTCAGCCGCGCGGGGCGCCGGGGCATCGCGGCCGGGAGGGCTCCCCCGCGGCCGCCCCGGGCCCGCGCCACCGCCTGCCGCCGAGGGCCGGGCGCCCCGGGCCATGCCAAGCGGCCGCCCCGCAGGCGCCCGGGACGGGCAGGGACGCGGCTGCCGCCCCACGCGGGAGCGCGCCCGGCCGAGGCGGCGGCGCCGGGCTGAGGGGCGGCGTCCCGGGCCCGTCAGGGGCCGGCCGGGAGAAGTTGTCGGAGGTAAGCGCCCGGCGCGCCGCCCTCGCCCCTCACGGCCGCCGCCCCGCGGCCGCAGCGCCCAGCCCGCCGCGCTCTCGGAAGGGCCCGCGGGCGCCGAGGAGCCGCCGCCGCCGCCGCCCCCGCCCGGCGCCGAGGAGAAAGTGTGCCCGCCCGCGCGCCGGCTCTCGCCTCGGCCGCCGCGACCGCCGCGCCCCATTCACAGCCCGGCCGCACGCGCCGCCCGCGCCCGCCGCCCGCCGCTGATTGGCCGAGGGAGGCGGCTCCGCGCCCGGACCCGCCCCCACGCGCTCGCCTGTTTTCAAACTCGCCGCGCCCGCCCGCCTGCAATTTCGCGCCGACCCCTGCGCTCGGCTCCGGCGGCTTGCCGCGCCGGCTGCGCCCCCTAGGGACCCGCGGCGGGGACTGCAGCCGGCGCCGTCTCGGCACGCGCTCCCCCGGCGGGCTCGCGGGCCCGGCGTGTGCTGGCAGGGCGGCGCCGCCTATCCCGGCCCAAGGAGACGCGGCGCCCCAGGTGCGGCCGGCCAGGTGGGACGAGCCCAGGTGCGGCGGGAGCGGGGATCCAGCGAGGGCCTCGGGCCAGTGGCAGATGGGCACGCCCCTCCACGCTCTCCGGGAGCTGCCCTGCTCCCCACCCGCGGGCTCGGTGCTCTGGTGCTTACGCCCCAAGTTGCAGTCATTGCAAACGAGCAACACGCGCAATCGGGTTTTCCATTCCTAGCGACCAGACGAACCATCGGACGCAAAGCCGCCGCCTGTTCAGAGGAGTGGACTTGGCTTTGGAGGGGCGTCCAAGGTCATGTTTGGCCCGAGGACCACAGCACCGGCCGCTTCCCGGGTCTAGGGTGGGCGGGTCTGGGGCAAGCGCAGGGCAAGAGAAGGGTCTCCAGTCGCTGCCTGGGGACTACGCGGGGGGTGGGGTGGGGATGGGCACAGACGCTTGGCCGCATGTGGTAATCATTAGCCATTAGCTGAGTTTATGGGATGAACTAAGCGCTCTGGAGCTGAGAGGCCAGCATTTTTGTGGGAGGAGGGCTGGAAGGTGACAGTCTGAGCTGCTGGGAGTTGGCCGGGAGGAACCTGGGGGCATGTGATGGTGACTGAGTGAGGTCACTTATGGGGAAGGTCACCGGCAGGGAGTGCGCCCAGCACCGTGCTGGCTCTCCAGGAAGCCTTTGATGCAGACTTGCTGGTATTGTCCTGTTTATTGTCCCAGCCAAGAAAGACCTCCAGAGGAGTGTGGGCAGCAGGTCACAGGGGCTGGGGGTTCCGGAGTCGGAACTCGTGCCTGTTTGCAGAGCACCTGTGGTGAGTTAGCGCGGTATTAGGCTCTGAACACCTGCTGTTACCAAGTCCTAACAATGAAGGAAAGGTGAAGAAACTGAGGCCTGAAGACAGCAGCCAAATGGAGCAGGTGTATTGGGAACTACATCAGACCCCCAGTCCCGCCTTTTGCCCCCTTCCTGCACCGTGCTCAAAGGGGCAGAAGAGTATGCAGTCCAAAGATGCCCTATTCTCTGAGAACCCAAGGCAGCGGTGACCTTTCTGTCCCGGTAATCCCGGAACCTACTTATATTTTCTGTTGCCAGCCACGGGGGCAGGCGGGGGGATGGGGAGGTGTCTTCAAACTGTTATGTGAAAACCCTGGGGAATAGGCAATACTTACTGTACATTAAGCATTTACTGTGGACCAGCCCTGTACAATAGCACCATCTCACTCTCCACGCTGATGCATGAGAGGTACGGGTAGAGAAACTGAGGCATACAGAAGTGAAGTGACTTGGCCAAGGTCAGGAGCTCAAATCCTGTCCTCTCTACCTCTAAGCATCTCCGCTTTGCTCAGAGATGGGGGGCAGGGGAATTACCAGTGGAGCAGATGGGGCTTGGAGGTTTTCCCTCTATTCTTTGAAGTTGTGAAATCTGGGCAAATTGCTGGCTTTTAAGTTCCTGGAAAAAGTTAGGAATAATTCCCATCTCAGAGGATTGTCTCAAGAAAGTGAGCTAATTCACACCCAATAAATGCTAGTCTTCCTTTGGCCAAACCAACGTGGCAGCTCTTGTCCCAAAGTACCCTTGCTCTCTCCCGCAGTTGAGTCTGGCTCATACTTAACCTTTTCCTTTCGGATGGCAACATTTGCCCATATTCCTTACAGCATAGGCATGAGTATGACTCGAGTAGCTTCTTGACTCCAGGACAGTCCAGAAATGCCCAGAGTCTCCTTTGCTGTGATTTATTTTGCAGCTGGCAGAAAGCTTCATGGAAACTTGCTTGGAAATTGGAAAGCCAAGTCAGTAGATGGTAAGTTATAAAAGAACAATGACATCACTGCTAGTAGAGAAGGGCTGGAGACCCCTCTGGGAAATATTTTATTCCAGTATCATCTTGGGAAAGTAAGGCTCTATTATCATCTTCATCCACAGCCAAAGAAACGAAGCCAGGAAAATGTAATATATGCAGGCTAACCACGTTGAAGCCAGGAGACTCCAGCTCTCCAGGGTCCTGCTCTAAGAATTTTCCCCACCAGACTATGTTGCCTTTTATAAGACCCATCAGGTTCCTATCCTGAGGAGTGTGTTTGGACTACAGCTATTCTTTCTCCAAAAATAGTGCAGAGACACCCCTTTATAATGCTGGGCAGGAGCTGGGCATGGTGGCACATGCTTGTAATTCCAGTACTTGGGAGGCAGAGACAAGAGGATTGCAGGTTTGTGGCCAGCCTCGGCTACTTAGTGAAGCCCTCGGCAACTTAGACCCTGTTTCAAAATAAAGAATTTAAAAAAAAAAAAAAAAAAAAGGCTGGAGGTGTAGCTCAGAGGTAGAATGCCCCTGGGTTCCATTCCCAGTACTGTAAAAAAAAAAAAAAAAAAAAAAAGTGCTGGGGAGAGCTAGCCAGGGCAGGACTGTTTTTCTGCTCCAACACCAATTACTCTTTCAACTTAATTTTACCTAGTGTAACAAGTCTTCAAGAAGTAAACAGTTTAAACTTGGCCTTTGAAAACCTTTCACCACATGGAGGAATGTTAATCCATAAACTGTTTTCTTTATTAAAATTGAGCTGTGCCAGGCATGGTGGTGCATGCTTGTAAACCCAGAACTTGGGAGGCTGAGACAGGAGGATCGCAAGTTCACAGCCAGCCTCAGCTACTTAGGCCTTCTGCAACTTAGACCTTGTTTCAAAATAAATAATAAAACATAGGGCTGAGAGGTTTAGCTAGGAGGTAGAATGCCTCTGGGTTCAACCCCAGTACCGCAAAAAAAAAAAAAAAAAAAAAAAGGAAAGAAATAAAGAAAAAGAAAAAAACAATTGAGTCAGATGTGGTAGTGCACACCTGTAATCTCAGTAGTTGGGAGACAGGAGGATCAGGATTGCAGGTTCAAGGCCAGCCTCAGCAACTTATTGAGGCACTTAGCAACTTGGTGAGACCCTGTTTCTAAATAATAAAATAGGGCTGGAGGTGTAGCTCAAAGGTAGAATATCCCTGGGTTCAATCCCCAGAACCACACAGGAGGAAGAGGAGAAAGGGTGTAGGGGGTGACATCAGCCTAGAGAGCTCAGTTCTCTTAATGATGGCACACAGGGTGGGTCACAGTGGTCTGATTCTTTCAGGACCTCTAGGTTATGTCACCCAGACAATAGATAATGTTTGGAAAATACCCATATCATGACTCTAACAATATTTTCCCCTTGGCTTTATTTAATTTAAAGAAAATACACTGTGTAAGCTAGCAATGTGTGCAGACATTAATTAAACTCACAATACTCTAATATTCTAGGGCTTTTAAGAATTTTGGCCTGTAGGAAACCAGATTTAGGGAATAAAGGTGAGGGTGTTCATGGAGCTTCTCAGGTTTGAAGTTACAGTTTCTTTTCTCTTCCCCGTTGGTCTCCTTTCTGTCTATCCTTATTTCTACCATCCTAGCTCAGGAGGATATGGACTTTTCTGTACTTTTTAAATTTTCAGACATGAGTATGCATTTTATAGAAAACTAATAAAGCTTGTTTTAAAAAAGCAGAGGATGATGAGCCTAATAAGTCATTTCTTACCTACAACTCATTAAGAAATGTCCCTCGTGAGTTCTCTATGGTTCTTCTGAGAAAAATAATCCCCACTCCTATTAGAAGGCAAGTTACAACATGAACATGTCCAGACATAAAGGTTATATCTCTTTCCTGTGCACACCAAGGCCCCAGTCTGCATCCTGGGGTTCCTCACACCTGGTCTCTGAGGTCCTCTCCTGATGAGAACTCCTCCCTTAGGATGTCTCAGATCCCTGCCAATTGCTAATCCTAGCTTTAGCCTTGCCTTTGTTCTGTTGCTTGGCAACCCATTAATGAGCAGGGAGCAGCTCCAGGTGCGTCTTTGGGCCCTAATGGTACATGTGCTTTGGTTACCTTAGAACCCACCTAGTTTCCTGAAAACATTGTAGGAACTAATAATCTCATGAAATGCTCCTATAAAGGAAGCTATGAAAAAGAGAGGCATTAAAAAGGAACCAAACCTCCAAAAATGCCTATCCATTTCCTTTAAAAGTAACTTTCAGCTGGGCATGGTGGCACACACCTGTAATATCAGTACCTGGGAAGCTTTGACAGGAGGATTGCAGATTGGAGGTCAGTCTCAGCAACTTAGCAAGGCCCTTGCAACATAGTGAGACCCTGTTTCAAAATAAAATAGGGCCAGAGGTGTAGTTCAAAAGTAGAAGGCTCCTGGGTTCAATCCCAAGTACCACAAAAATAACTTCCTCACCTCTAAGGCTGCTTTCTGTTATATGAAGCAAAGGTGCTTTATGTGAGGTCCCTGGCAAGCCTCAGCAACATCTCCACAAATGACTGGCCTGGAAACTCTAGGCGTGGAGGCTGCAGGCTGTGGTTTTAACAAGCCCTCCAAGAGATTCTGCTGTACCCCAACTTCGATCACCATTGGTGGAAAGTAATTTCTTCCATGCCTACTTTTCAGCAAGTATTTAGGGAATACCCAATTCATGCCAGCCCCAGTGCCAGGCAAGACAGAAGCAGGCAATTACTGTAATTGTATGATAAGCAAAAGCGCTTCAGGGAATATCCAAGAGAGGATGTGCAGCCTTGAAGAATCAGAGAAAGTTTTCCTGGGGAAGTAAGGTCTAAACATAAACTGCTAGGATAAATAAGATGGGATCAACAGCCAGGAGGACCAAGGGTGTTCCCATGGAGAGAAGGCCACATGCCAAAGCCTGGAGTTTGAATCTTCACCTGAGAATGCTGGAGAACCACCAAGGCTTTGCACAGGTGGATTGTATAATCAGGACCATTTTTAGAAGCATCACACTGTCTGTGGACTGGCTTGGGGTTGGGCAAGATTGGAACCCAGGAGACCTGTTAAGATAACATGACTGCAATAGAATTAGGAAATAACAGTGTCGGCTGGGACATGAAGGAGTGGTAGCTTTAGCAGCTGTTCAGGAGATGGAACCTGTGTATGCAGTGTCCCCCAAAGGCTCATGTGTGGAAGGCTTGCTCCCCAATGCAGCCATGCTCGGAGATGGGGCTTTTGAGAAGTGATCAGATCAGGAGGGCTCTAACCTCAGCAGCTGATGAATATGGTGGGTTCACAGCTGAATGGACTATTGGGAGGTGGTGGAAACTAGGAGATGGGACTAATTGAAGAGGGTCCTTGGAAACTCTCTCTTGTTCCCTGGCCCTTCTCGCTCGCTCTCTCTCTCCCTCTCTCCCTCTCTCCCTCCCCCTCTCCCTCTCCCTCCCCCTCTCCCTCTCCCTCTCCCTCTCCCTCTCCCTCTCCCTCTCCCTCTCCTCAAGCACTATGAACTGAGCAGCTTTGCTCCTCCATGAAATTCTTTCTCACCACAAGCTCACAGTGATGGAGTCAACAACTATGGACTGAGACCTCCGAAACCATGGGCCAGCATCAATTTTCCCTCCTCTAAGTTAATTTTCTTGGGTATTTTGTCACAGCAACAGAAATCTGACTAACACAGGATCCATAGCCAAGAAAGGACACTGCCGAGGATGGCATCCTGTTTTCTGGCTTAGAAGCTGGCTTGTTTCATTTCTGAAGGGAGGGGACACAGGTGGAGGGACAGAATTGGAGGAATTAGGGGAGGGGGGTACAGATGATGGTGCCAGGCTTGATTCTGAACCTGTTAACCTTATGTATCTGCCCATAGAATTTTTAGACAGAAGGGTATTTGAGTATAAACCTGAGAAGGAAGATAACTCAAGGCATCTGCAGCAGCAAAAGCATTGAGAAAGATCGAAAAGTGACCTCTAGATTTAGTGATGAGGATGTCCTCGCAGACCTGAGACAATAGGTCTGGTGGGAGCCTGAGCCAGCCTCAGGGTGGAGATGACATTGTGAAGAGGCGTAACACAAAAGTAGGGTGGAAGATGGTGAAGGGCCAATGTGAGGAAAATTTATTTCCTGCAGAAAGGGGCACCCAGGATTGGTGCTCAGCAGCTCCAGGCCTTAAACATCTGAGAATGGCTTGTGGGGTAGAGGTTTAGCCTTAGGCAGAGGAGAGGGCACAACTACACTGGAAGAATTACCAGGGGGAACTGAGGGAGATACATCCCTCTCTCCAGTTGAATACAAGGAAACAGGGAATTGGCATCCTCTGAGGGTAGAGCTGGATGTAGAAGTTTTGAGCTATTTACCATGGAGAAAGGGAGAGACCTTAGCAGCCGATCCAACAGACATCTCTCCACCTGATTTCCACACAAGTGCCCTTAATCCTCATAACAATGCCTGTGTGAGAGGAAGTAGATTTTTCTATTTTACTGAGACTTCAGATAACATTTTTTTCCTGCAGTGCTGGGGATGGAACCTGGTAACTTGCACACATGAGGCAAGTATTCTTCCACTGAGCTATACCCCCAGCTCCTCAGATCATTTAAACCAGTTATCCCAGGCAAGCCACCCAGCCAATGAGACTCAGAGCTGTGGTCCCACCCTGAATGGGTCCTCATGCTGTGGTCCTCACCTCTCTCCTGCTTTGGCAGGAGGCGGAACTAAGAGGATACAGACAGCAATGTGAAAACTTAGTAGAAGGGAACTTAAGGAGCACCCTGTTTAAAATGGAATTTCTAGCCAGGCATGGTGGTGCACACTGGCAATCCAGCCCAGCCTCAGCAACTTAGCAAGACCCTGTTTCAAAATAAAAAATAAGGTTTGGGATGTAGATTGGAGGTAGAATGTCCCTGGGTTCAATCCAAGAGAGAGAGAGAGAGAGAGAGAGAAAGGAAGGAAGGAAGGAAGGAAGGAAGGAAGGAAGGAAGGAAGGAAGGAAGGAAGGAAGGAAGGAAAAGGAAAAGGAAGAGAAAGAAAAGAAGTTTGTTTGGGGTTTTGGGGGTATCGTCCCCCGCGCCGGACCCCTGCCCATGAGGGCCCAAAGAGACGACAATCACACAGGAATGGTGCGAGCTTCTTTATTCTTCTCTCCCTCCCTATTCTCTTATTCCCTCTCCCTCATGGGAGAGACTCCTTATTTTTTGTCAGGTATCAGAGGAGCCGTAAAGAGCAAAGCCAGTGAGCCTATCAGGGAGTAGATCACTCAGGCAACTTAAGTAACACTACAGCTCCGTATTGGGCACGCACTGTTCACGTTCTGACGTGCTGGTGCATGCGCTCTGACGTGGCACAGCCCTAGGATGTTACCACCTGCAGCTGCTCCTGGCACTCTGCCAGGCACCATCTTGAGGCGAGGTCTCTTCGGGCCCGCCGGGCTAAGACCCCAACATGGGGGTACTAGGGATTGAACCCAAGGGTGTTCTACCTTTGAGCTACATCCCCAGCCCTTTTTCTTTTTTGTTTGGAAACAGAGTCTCATTAGGTTTCTGAGAGTCTCACTATGTTGCTGAGGCTGCCCTCAGACCTGTGATCCTTCCATCTCAGCCTCTCAAATACTGGGATTATGAGTGTGTGCCACCATGCCCAGCTAAAAAGGAAATTTTAAGTCCAAAACAAGGGGGAAAGTAAGTCAAAGAAAAGGGGGAAAGAAAAGAAGTCTTAAGTCAAAATAAAATCCCTTTGGGAACAAAGTGTGGAGATGCTAGAGTCCTGGCACTGGAAGGGAGAGTCGGGACTGACCCCAGCACTAAGTCCAATTGCTCTCCCCACCCCCAGGCATTCAGCTCCTCCCTGTCATCCCTCCAGATCCCTCCACTTGGAGAAAGCTCTTGTTACTGCTGAGGTCTCACTTACACTGAACGTTCACCAGCCTTTCTGTAGCATCCACTCACCAGGTCCTTAGTCTACACCCTGGAGCTATAGCTACATGACACTACGGTCTCCCCAGTGCCCCACACGGCATATGGGGCAGTGCAGACAATAAGCCTATGTGGAGAGGATGAGGATGAGTGGTCTCTGCTCGATGGTGAGGCCTGAGTGTTAATCCAGCTCTACCACTAGCCAGCGGAATAACTTTATATAAGCCGCAAACCTTCTTCCAGCTTCAGTTTTGTTGTCCAAAAATGTGGTATAAAACGATCATTTCACCATGCTCACAGGGTTAGGGGGCTAGGAATTCACATAGGGAAATGGCAGGAGAATCATCTGTAACTTCTTCAAGCTCATGCTAGGGTCTGAGCTGGGATTCCTGGCAGGCTGGGCTCCATGGGGATCCTCAGCCAGAGCACTTTTCTGTGGGTCCTCTGGGCAGCCTGGGCTTTCTCACAACATGGTGGCTGGATTCTGCAAGAAGTGTCTGAGCAGAAGTATTGAGAAACTGCATGGAGGCTCCTCCTCTTCCTCCTTCTTTTGGCATTAGGGATTGAACCCGGGGTGCTCTACCAATGAACTACACCCACAACCATTTTTATTTTTTATTTTGTAATAGGGTCTCACTAAGTTGTTGAGACTGGCCTTGAACCTGGGATTGGCGTGTGTGCCTTTTCTGACTTGGCCCGAAGTCATGCAGCATTTCCACTGTACTCTGTTGTCACAATCAATTCATGAAGGCCAGCCCACACCCTAGAGGAGGGGACCAGACTCTACCTCTTGATGTGGGGTGGCTAGACAGGCGGTACTGTGGCAGCCAGAGAAACTCCTGAGGACTTCCAGAAATGCTTGGAAGATGGAGACCTTGCAAGGGCTTGAGTCTGCCTTCAAAGCTGGTGAGAGCAGGTCACAAATAGCCTTCCACACCAACCAGTCCTTCCGCCAGGTGAAGGAGATGGACTGAACTACTTCCTCCCAAAATTCATGTATTAAAGCCCTAACCCTTGCACCTGAAAACATGACAACATTTGGAGACATTTGGACACCTCTTTAAAGAAAAGATGATTAAGTTAAAGTAGTCATTAGTATAGACCCTAATTCCATATGGCTTGTGTCTTTATTATTTATTTATTTTTATTTTCAGTACTGGAGAGTTGACTGCAGGAGCTTTCTACCTCTGAGCCATACCCCCAGCTCTTTTTTATTTTATTATTTTGAAACAGGGTCTCGCTATGTTGCTGAGGACCTCACTAAATTACTGAGGCTGGTCTCAAACCTGTGATCCTCCTGTCTCAGCCTCCTAAGTACTGGGATTACAGACATGTGTCACCATCCCAAACCTGGGTGGTGTCTTTATAAGAAGAGGAGATCAGGACACAGATACAGAGAGGAGGACCACATGAGGACACAGAGAGAAAACAGCATCTACAAGCTCAAGAGAGAGGCCTCAGGAGGAGCCACCTTGACCTTGGGCTTGCAGCTTCCAGAGCTTTGAGACAGTAAGTGTCTATTATTTAAGTCCCCAGCCTGCAGCATTTTGTTACAGTAGCCCTTGCAAACTGATACAGTGAGTAGCTGGTACCCTTAGCCATATGGGCACAATCCCTAAGAACGACTATGCATTCACAGTACAGGGCCTGTCATTCTTGTTTAAGGGATGTTTTCTTACACACCTGTGCACCATGGCATTTCAGCCTCATCTGGGACATTCATTATGTGGGTTTTTCAATTATGGCAGTTTACCTCAAATTTGCATTCTAACTGTTCATGTTTTCTTCCTCACTTATGGGGCTTAGGGCCCTTGGAGAGAAATTTAGGGTTTTGTGCATAGTTTTTACCTTTCACTTTTCAGTGTTATATTCAATTAGAAAGTGAAACTGAGAGTTCATCTACTCCATCATTCTGAAAAGTTACTACCTGAAAGAGGTGTGTGGCTGGAGTCACAAAAGGACTGTGAGAAGTAACTTGGTGAGATGTACACACACATACACACATATATACATATATATGTATTTCATATGCACACATATGTATTTTATATATATAAAGAAAGTTTATATTCCTTAGCCCAAAATTATATTTCAGTAAATATACCTTAAAATAAGCCTGAAAGACCTATTACATGGGAGACTGAGATAAGAGAATCGAAGGTTCGAGGTCAGCCTCTTAGTGAGACCCTCAGCAATTTAGTGAGATCCTGTTTCCAAATAAAAAATAAAATACAAATAGATGTGTAGCTCAGAAGAATAATGCCTCTGGGTTCAATCCCCAGTAACACACACACACCAGAATAACAAAACCCCCTAAAAATACAAAGATCTGTATGTATAAGAATGATTATCTCTGTATTGTGGTAAAAGGTAAAAATTAGAGACAACCAAAATGTCTAAAAGTAGAAAGTATTATGCATTATTATGGTTTATCTACTTCCTGAAATACTATAAAATAATTAAACTTATATTTTCAAAGAATAAACTGGATGTGGTGGTGCACACCTGTAACCCCAGTACCCCCAGTACTTGGGAGGCTGAGACAGGAGGATCGCAGGCTCAAGGACAGCCTCAGCAACATATCGAGATTCTCAGCAACCTAGGGAGACCCTGTTTCAAAGTAAAAAATAAAATAAGGATGGTGGTGTAGCTTGGAGGTACAGTGATCCTGGATTCAATCATCAGTACAAACACACACACACACACACACACACACACACACACACACACACACACAAACACACATTTTAAAAAATATTTTCAAATAATAGCTAATGGCAAGGGATCATGGTCAAGATAGTGTTAAGTGGAAAATTACTCATGACATTTTTCCTGTACAAAATTTAGAATACATGAGCAAATGTTAAAGAGAAAGAAGGAAGGATACATGGATGGGATGAGAGGCATCAAAATACTAATGGTGGCCTCTCCTATATAGAATTATAGCATTTTTTTCTTTTCAATTTTCCTTAGGTTCTAAGAATTCTAAGAATAATACATGTTGCTTTATAATAAATAACTCTATGTGATAAGTTGTGTGGGGGGGGGGTTGTTTGTTGTGGTGCTGAGGATTGAACTCAGGGGCATTTTATACCCCCAGGCCAATTTTATATTTTATTTGGAGACAGGGTCTTGCTAAGTTGCTAAGAGCCTCACTAAGTTGCTGATGCTGGTCTCGAACCTGTGATCTTCCTGTCTCAGCCTCTTAAGTACTGGGATTACAGGTGTGTACCACCATGCCTTACCTGATTAGTTTCATTTTAATGTGAGGATGGCCCTAGCCACTGTATTCCTCCAGATAAGACTGGTGAGACCTTTTCCAACTCTGGCTGAGTGAGGTTTGCAACGTTTAATAGTGCTGCCTCTTCCTTCTCCTTCCTTCCTCTCTCTTCTGCCTTTACCCTCTAGAGAACATTCCCACTGAAGCAGCCTCCAGCCCCGTTGGCTTTATTCTGGGGTCGACAGTGGCACCAGAGGATATTGGGTGGGAGGACAAAGAATCACAAAATTTTAGAGCAGGAAGGGGGCTCAGAAATCATCTAGTCCAACACAGTTATTTATCCCAATGTCCACTGGAAAAGCAAGAACTATACAATAGAACATCCTGGCTTGCCATAATAAGTCATTATGGGTCTCTCAACCATGAAGTTGCCTGAATCATTTTTGCAGCAATTTGTATTTTCAAAGTCTGTGCCATTTCCATAAATCTGCTACCCACAGCATTCGGTCCAGGCTGGGAAGACAAGGTTTAACAGCAACACATGTGAGAAAAGGCTTGTGGCTGCGTTCTTGCAGCCTGTGAGCTCTGTAGGAGCCAACAGTGGTGGTCCAGGGGCTCGCTGGGGTCCACCTGGCCATCGCCGGACCAACGTGTTATGTTCCCAGTGGAACAGCTTCAAGAGATGCAGCCACAGCTAAAGCTAGTCTCCAGTGAGGTGGTTGGCAGAACAAGGGGTATGTAGGTGAAATTAGAAGACTTGTGAATTCAACACCTGACTGTGTGGACAAGTTATTGAACCTTACCATAAGACCAGCAGGTGAGCCCTGTCCAGTGACCCTTGGAAATTTGGTTTTAGGGAGAATTTTTTTATCCTTTGAAGACTGAAAAGTCTACTTTGAGAAAGAGGAAGAAAGGGGTTTGTCCCCAGGGACCTAAAGACCTCTCTCTAGGCTTCATCTCCCAAAGTTGCTACCACCTCCCAAAATTAACACCTTGGGGATCAAGTCTCTAAAACATGGGTATTTGGAGACACTGGAGGGTCAAACTATAGAAATTAGTGTATGGAGATAAGAAGCACAGCAGTGGCTGCCCAAGGCGGGGGACGAGGGCGACTGACTTTAAAGGGTCACCAGGGATGTCAGACATGGTCTGTAGCTTGAGAGTGATGATGTTTACCTGGTATTTACATTTGTCAAAACTATACATCTCACAACCGGTGCACTTATTGTATGGAAATTCTACCCAAACAAAGCAGATTTTTAAAAAATACCAGCCTTCATACCCAGAAAGGTTTAAGGCAATTTCCATTTGAAAAAAATATTTTAATGTGCTTCTTAGCCAGGTGTGATGGCACATACATGTAATCCCAGTACTTGGGAGGTTAAGATAGGAGGATGGCAGGTTTGAGACCAGCCTCAGCAATTTAGCAAGCCTCTCAGCAATCTAACAAGACCCTGTTTCAAAACAAAAAATAAAAAGAGGGAGTGCTGGGGACATAGCTCAGCATTAGAATGTTTCTGGGTTCAATCCCTAGTACCACAAAAAATAAAATAAAGTGCTTCTTAATCATCAAAGGTAGCTCCCTCTGTCCAGCACCTGCCGTCTGCAGTCCTATTCACCTTCTAACACCTTTCAAGGATTCCACTGTGTAACCTGTGTCATTTTGCTGTCCTTTCTCTGGACTGAAGAGATCTTCATCCCTCTAGTGGCTTCTTGATCCCCAGGGTCATCCTGGTTGACCCAGGCTCTCCTCCATGTCTGTGGGTCTGTCTTGAGGTACAGAGCTGATCCCATGCATGCGTGCACCCCCTAAAGACAGTAGTTATGGGGTGCCCATTGTGTCCAATGCAGCTCTTGCTGTGGGGGTGCTCGCAGTGCCATGATGCAAACATTTAACAGACCATGTTGACATGTTTTCCACAGATGTCTGGGCAGAGTGTTGGCAGGATTAACGCTGAGCAGCCATGGCTAGGATCATGGTTGGGGAAGGTCTAGAGAAGGAGGCTGCTGAGTTGAAACTTAAAGGATACAAGGAATTGAAGGCATAGTTGGCACAATGATGTTCAAAAGCAGAGTTACAAAAGGGGACAGAGAGAGAGTTAAGAGGAGCCCTTGGTATAGGGGTGCAGGGTAGAGAGAGATAACAGCAGACCCCACATCTCAGAAATCATAGGAACAGCCAGGAGTATGGCCCACACCTCCACACCTGTAATCCCAGTACTTGTGGGGCTGAGACAGGAGGATCGCAGACTAGAGACCAGCCTCAGCAACTTAATGAGACTTCCAGAAACCTAGAAAGATCCTGTTTCAAAAACAAAAAATAGAAGAACTGTGGTGTATCTTGGAGGTAGGCCCTGGGTTCGATCCCCAGTAACACACACACACACACACACACACACACACACACACACACACACACACACACATATATACAATCAGAGGGATGGTAAACCCAGGGGCATTGAACCCAAGGGCATTTTACCTCTGAGCCGCACCCCCAGCTCTTTTTATTTTTACTTTGAAATGGTCACACTAAGTTGCTGGGAATCTTGATCAGTTGCTGAGGGTCTTGATAAGCTTCTGAGGCTGTCCTCGAACCTGTGATCTTCCTGTCTCAGCCTCCCAGGAACTGGGATTACAGGAATGCACCACCGCACCTGGTGTGGACCAGGCCTTTTGATGGCCAGATGCCCTTCCCTGCCTTGGCTGAGGTGCTCCAGCAGTAGTGCACAGTGCTTCCTCGATCCTTTCCTCTGGCCACAGATGACATCCCTGAATTGATTTGCCCTGTATGCACTTCCAGGGTCTTTCCTGACCACCTCCCTGCCCACCACTCAGCCCTGAAGACCTCCAAGTCCATCTTGGCTGGCCTAGCGTTGCACCACTTGGGAAGGCCTGAGGTCATGTGCTTTACTGGGCATGTTTTCTTCCAGATTACTTGCAAAATCATCAGCAGAGACCACATTCAGTGCTGCTGGCAGATCGCATGGATGGTGCCACTCCTGCCAGAGGTACCTCTTTCTCCTCCCTGTCTCCAAGGAATTGTCATATCCATTCAATCAGTCCACACTGCCTTCCCCACACTATCCTAGCTAAAGGGTTAAAACCAGATTTTGATGAAAAGCCTTGTCAAGGAGTCTTTGAACATTTAACATATGATTTCCAGATGTTTCTTTCTTCTTAATCATGGACTGAAAAAGCTGTCACCAGGCCTGATTCCCCTACCAAAATAAGGGCACTTTTCTCCTAGCAGCTTCCATTTCCTTTGGGGTTGAATGACTGGACTACTGTGTGTGACATGATTAGGGTGCAGGGGCTCTCATTAGCATCACTCAAGGAGTTTGAGGACACAGTGACTCTAGGCTGATTGTTGGAATTTGGGTGGGGGGTTTGGAGGGTCAAGCAGTCCTCAGAGCCGTGCCTCACACCAACTGCCCACATTGGGCCACCAGAGGGGAAAGCACAGGGGTGGGGGCCCGGGCGAGCCACCACCGGGTGTGCATCTGAGCAAGGTCACCTTCCCTCCATGGGCTTTAGCTTCCTCCTCTCTAATGAGGAGCTTGTTTGGAGGACATGCATCTTGTCAAAATGCACTGCGATATTACCAAGTTCTGTAAATATTGCTGCTCTTCTTATTTTGCAGATTTCTTTACCCAAGAGCTTTAGAGATGGTCTCGAAGGCAGGGATCTGGGTGATGTTTTCTCCCTTCTCCTTGTGGCACTTGTTTTTCTCTGTGTTGCCTGATGGTTGCTTGTGTACTTGGGTCATTCTCCCTGAAGATGCTGGGAGTTTCTTAAAAGCAGTTGGTGGCCCCCCATCTTTTATCCATGACACTGAGCCTGTCTCCCTGGCTTCAAGTAAAGTGTGTAGAATTAAAGCAAAAGGCTTGACCAGTAGTAGCTCAAGAAATACAGGTTAGCCAGGTGTGGTGGTGCACACCTATAATTCCAGTAGTGGGGAGGCTGAGGTGGGAGGATAGCAGATTGGAGGCCAGCCTCAGCAATTTAGCAAGCAAGTCAGCAAGACCCTGTTTCAGAATAAAATAAATAAATAAAATGAAAGGACTGGGGTTGTGGCTCATGCGGCTTAGAGGTATAATCCCATGGTTCAATTTCCAGTACAAAAAAAAAAAAAATCAGGTCTAAGAAAAACAGGTTACATTGAATTCTCCCCCTTCTTTCTTACGCCTTCATCAAAGAACAACCCTAGCATACACTTCCTTGCTTAACAATGACACTGAAGACTTAAGAGGCCAGGGAGGTCTTTATGAATTGTTAACCATCTGATGTCTCAGGGAAATGGCCTGTTCCTTCTGAATGATGGTCCAATTAACCAGGGGGTTAGGGTTATAGCAACAGGGATGTTTCTTTTAGTCAATGAACATTTATTGCATTTCTAGTATGTATCAGACACACTTTAATGTTCAGAGAAAAAGACAAGAATCAGCCCCTGTCCTCAAAGAACTTACAGCTTAGAGAAGATACGCAAACACTGAATTGTAACAGGAATGATTCTTTTGCTTTTACAGACCAATAAAAGTTACATTACAAGAGCTTAAAGAGATCCACCATTTATTACAGTAGATTTTCTAAACTTAAAATAGAATGAATAGAATGGAAGAAAGTCAACAAGCATGGGTTAAGTATGCAATAAAAGATTGATGAAATCTCTGTTATAGAGGCCAGAAAGAATCTTTTTAGGTTTCACTCTGTGTGTGTGTGTGTGTGTGTGTGTGTGTGTGTGTGTGTGTGTGTAAACACAGGGGCATTAAACCTCTAATTTAGATCCCCAGCCCTATATGATATTTTAAATTTGAAACAGGGTCTAAGTTGCTGAGAGTCTCACTAAATTGCAGAGGCTGGCCTCCAATCTGTGATCCTCCTGTCTTAGCCTCCCAAGTACTGGGATTACAGGTGTGTACCACCACACCAGTTCTTGTAACTTTCTTAAATAAACAATTAAAATAGACAGAACCTGACCCATCCAAGGAGATACCAGGTGGGCAGAGAGCAGAAAGAAAAGCAAAGCCAGATTACATATCACAACTCAAGAGCTTTAACAATAAGATGGCGCGTATGGACACTTGGCAGCAAATGTTGTTCTTGACATAGCTGGCATCTCAGAGACCTGGCAACAAGGGAGCAATTAATAAGACAGACTTCTAGGCCAAAAAACTACACAAAAGAAAAAGGGTGGGTGGTAGATAAAAGAAACCCACTTGAAGAGGGAAGATGGAGATAGCAGCAGGGTGTCTGGACATGCCCGGGAAAGCATAGGCCAGGGAATCCCAGGAGCAGAAATTCTACCTCCTAATAAAAAGGCTTTGCTTTGCACAGTGCACACCTGTAATCCCAGCACTTGGGAGGCTGAGACAGGAGGATGACAGGTCCAAGACCAGCCTCAGCAACTTAGCAAGACCCTCAGCAACCTAACAAAACCCTGTTTCAAAATAAAATAGGTGTGGGGGTGTAGCTTAGAGGTAGAACACTCTTGGGTTCAGTCTCCAGTACCAAAAAAGGCAGGGGGGAGTAACTCAGAGATAGAATGCCCTTGGGTTCAGTTCTCAGTACCACAACCTATGATCCTCCTGTCTCAGCCTCCCAAGCACTAGGATTACACACATGCCTTGAGTTGAGATGAAAGATACAGAGAAACATTAACTGGTATTAGCAATGTGACTGCATGAGTCCTGGTATTGATGGAAACAATTTATTACCCATTACATAGACATGGATAGGCCAAATATCTCATTGAACAGAAAGTAAAGGCCAGGCAGCTTTGAAGGACAATGGCTTCTTCTTCTTCTTCTTTTTTTTTTTCTTTTTTGCAGTACTGGGGATTGAACTCAGAGGTATTCTACCCACAAGCTATACCCTCAGCCCTATTTTGTATTCTTTATTTTGAAACAGGGTCTCACTAAGTTGCTGAGTGCCTCACTAGGTAGCTGAGGCTGGCTGTGAACCCGGATCCTCCGGTCTCAGCCTCCCGAATGCTGGGATCCAAGTGTGCGCCACCACGCCCGACTTGGACAAAGGCTTCTTAAAAAAAAAGTTTCAAAATTATATAAAAGTTGAAAGAATACTACAACAAACAGACATATACTTTTCTTCTAGTGTTAGCAGCTGAGCACCCCACCAATAGCTTGTCCTTCTCTCCTCTCTTTCTCCCACACCCTCTCCCTCTCTCCTGTTGACCATCCATCACGTCATTCCTAATTACACCATGCCTCTCCTGAAAATAAACACCACCTTCTTCTTCTTCCTCTTCTTCTTCTTCTTCTTCTTCTTCTTCTTCTTCTTCTTTTTCTTCTTCTCCTTCGTCTCCTCCTCCTTCTTCTTCTCCTCCTCCTCCTCCTTCTTCT
>PVLC010023097.1:0-26015 GCA_004027655.1 Graphiurus murinus | reverse complement strand
AAAAAAAAAAAAAAAAAAAAAAAAAAAAAAAAAAAAAAAAAAAAAAAAAAAAAAAAAAAAAAAAAAAGAAAGAAAGAATAACATTTTATTTTTTAAAAAATATGCTTTATATTATACCTCTACAATTCCAAAGGTAGAGCTGGGTTGAAGTTATTCTTTGTATTAAGTTGAGACTTAAACAAAAATAGGATAGATACATCACATTCCTTGTACAAGCAGACAATTCTTTATTTGTATCAAATTGAAAAATGGGGTTAATTTTTCAGTCAAGATACTTATCAAAAACCAATAACACAATTAGCAGGATACCACACAAAGATTGGTGTTTTGGTCCATACTGGCTGCCATACACAATACCATACACTAGATGACTTATAAACAACAGGAAATTATTTCACTCAGTTCTGAAGGCTGAAAACCCAAACAGGAAGTCACCAGCAGATTTGGTGCTTGGTAAGGGTCAACCTCCTGACTCATAGACAGCTATCTTCTCCCTACTTCCTCTGACAGTGGAGGACAGAGGTGAGGAAGCTCTTGAAAATCTATTTTATAAGGGCAATAATTCATCCATAAAAGTTTCACCCTCATTACCAAATCATCTCCAGAGGAACACCTGACAACACCATCATGTTAGGGGTTGGGGCTCAACACATGAACACTGGGGGGGACATTGTCATGCAGCTATATGGAGGAGCCTATCGAAACATCGAATTAAGCAAATGCACCAAAATAAAAAGGGCTGACAAGTAGTTCTCCCCTCAGAGTCACACCCCCTCCAAAAAAAAGCACTGTGGTTCATAATAAGCCAGTACTTTCTGACAAATTTGATCTGACCTTTCAAAGAAAGTTAAACCAAGGATATAAGATGTCATTGAGATTGAAATTTGCTTGTAATTTGAGAAGGCTCATATTGAAATAGACTAGTTCTCATTAAAGATCATTTTTGGATGATTATTATGATTGGCATTTTCTGCTTAAATCTGAATAAACTTCACTCATGCATCCATTAATTTGTTCATTTATAAACCCATACACCCATGGACACATCGATGCACCTACTAACTCAAGACACCCTTATTGTCTGATGGAACAAGTACAGATGCTGCTACTCTGAGTCCAGAGGCTGTTAGATCATGGGCTTTGCTGTGTACGAACTCCCGGCCCTGCCAAAGGGTAGTAGGTACAGTGAGGAAATGGTGCCTGGGGCGTGAGATACTCATCCACGAAGAAAGCATTGGAAAAGAATGAGATGCAAATCTTGTCCAGAATTCAAGGACAGGGAATTCTCCTAGGCCCAATGGACACGAGGAAGCCCCATCTGGCCAGCTGTGCCTTAGTGACCACATGCAGGTAAAGAACAGGGGCAACTGTTTTGAATGCAATAAAAGGACAGGCAAAGTTATCCTGCAAAATTGAGCATGACATGCTTTAAATTTTGTTCTAAAGGTTTTTAAAGAAATTTTTGTCTCAGTAGCTATTATTTTTAAATAACAAAACATAAACGTATTTAGTCTTAGTTTCACATTATTTTTTTTTCCTGATAAAGAGCCTATATTATGAAAGTATGCTAGAGTTAGGGTTAAAATTACCTGCAAATCAATACTTACATAAACAAAAGAAATTGAAGAGGACCACTTAGTAGTTGATTAACCAAACCTACTCTAAATGGTAAGATGATTTTGAATGATTTAAATGACAATTCACTTCTTATTCAATCATAAGTTGTATTTTTTTTCCTAAATGACCCAAGTTCTGATCTCTTTCAAAGATGTATATTAAAACAAAACAAAACAAACACCAAAAAACCTGATGCACACAGAGTGTTTCATTTTTATATTTTACATAAATTCTTTTCAGAATATACATCTCATCAAAATTGGCCTCCCAACTAAATCTCTCTAACGTGTAGTACTTTAACTTTTGAACTGTGAATGACAGACTATAAATAATGTACTAGCTACTGAAGAAATAAATCTTTCATATGCTTGAAAGCTTCATGGCCACAGGGTTATACAATAGGAGGAAATTATGGACCAAAGAAAGAATTTCTTTCTATTTACTATAATACTGAGGACAAGAAGAGAAAAAGCTTTAAACTTGCAGTTGTTAAAGACTGTGACTAACAACCAAGAGTAAGTAAAAAAAAAAGGCGACTAATAGTTAACTTACAGGCAAACTATAATTGATACTCTCCATAAAAACACTGTAAAAGCCATGCTCCTAAAAAAAAATGTTAGTTCATTGCATATAAAACATATGGCAATTCATTACAAAACAAAATACATCTAGAACATTTTTCTTCCAAAATATATCTAGAATATTTTTCTGCATGTTTCTTTTACACCGATGACTATAATGCTTTCATTTTTATATTTTGCAATTTTTATTGGTTATTGTAATTATACACCAGAGTGAGATTCAAAGTGACACATCATATATTCACACATTGCTTGACGCGTTTCCCTTCTCAACCCTGTGCACGCTAGTGAGGCTGATAGTGATCCTTATGTATGCACATGACGTTATTTCTTTTCTGTTTCCTTTCCCAAGCCTCCTGATTCCCTTCTCATCCTCCTTTCGCCACTACTCTTCCACTTCTCCAATGGTCTCTCATCTCATTTTCAGGACCCCCCCCCCCTTTCTCTTTCTGTTTTCTCTCTAGCTTCCACATATGAGAGAGAATATGCAGACCTGGGTTTTCTGAGTTTGGCTGATTTCACATAGTATGATGTCCTCTAGTTCCATTTATTTTCCTGCAAATGACATAATTTCGTTCTTCTTTAGAGCTAAGTAAAACTCCCATCATGTGCCTATGCCATATTTTCTTTATCCATTTTTCTGTTGATGTGCACATATGTTTGTCCCATAGCTTAGCTACTGTGAATTGTGCTACTAGGGCAGCATATGGATATACATGTAACACTACAGTATTCTGACTTTAATTCTTTTGGTAAAAGTAAATAGGAGTGGTATAGCTGGATCATATGGTTCCTAGTTTGATTCTTAGTTTTTTCAGTAAAATCTATACTCTTTTCCATTGTGGTTGTAATAATTTCCAATCCAACCAACATTTTATAAGTATTATTTTTCCCCTAATCCTTGTAATAATTTATTATTGTTTGTATTATTGATGATTGACATTCTAACTGAAATTAGATGAAATCTCAGTGTAGTTTTTATTTGCATTTCCCTGATTGCTAAGGATGTTGAACTTTTTTTTCATATATTTGTCAACAATTATATTTCTTCTTTTGAGAAGTGTTTATTTAGTTCAATCCACATTTATTGATTGTTTTTTTCTTCATGGTGTTTTTGAATTATTCACATATTCTAGATATTAGTCCCCTGACATAGTGTAGCTACAAAGTTTTTCTCCCATTCTGTAAGCTCTCCCTTTATGGTCTTGTCTCCTTTGCTGCACCGAAGATTTTTAATTTGATGTCATCCGACTTATAAATTCCAAGTTATATTTCCTGAGCTCAAGGTAACTTTATTGAGGAAGTATCTGCTTGTGCCTATACATTGGAGAATTGGCCCTGTATTTTCTTCTTGTAATTGCAAAGTTTCTGCTCTAATTTCTAGGTCTTTGATTCATTTTCAGTTGACTTTTGTACAGGATGAGATGGGAGTCTAATTTCATTCTTCCACATGTGGATATTTTACAGCACCATTTGCTGTAAAATCTATCTTTTACTCAACATATAATTTTGGCACCTTTGCCAAATATCAGCTGACTATAACTATGTAGATTTATCTCTGTTTCTTCTGTTCTAGTTCATTGATCTATGAGTCTTTTTTCAGGACAAAACCATGAGTTTTTTTTTTTCTTTTTAGTGGAGTTCTGTAGAAAAATCAGGTATTGTGATACCTCCAGCATTACTTTTATTGCTCAGAATGTATTCAGCTATTCTGGGTATTCTGTTCTTCCATATGGATTTTAGAACTACATTTTCTAGTTCTGTGAAAAATGTCATTGGTGTTTGGATAGTGATCACATTCAATCTGTGGATTATTATGCCTCGCCGAGAACATGGGAGTTCTTTCCATCTTCTAATGTCTGCTTTGATTTCTTTCTTCCATATTTCATAACTAGCATTGTAGGGGTCTTTTATTTCCTCAATTAGATTCATATTTAAAAGAATATCACTTTGCTTAGATTTGATATGTGATTTCTTTCCCTGTTATGTGGATTATTACTTTTTAAAAGTATTCAATAACTTATGAAAACTAAGTTTGTATTAAATATGTGAGAAGTTGTAACCTTCTTTGAAATGATGTGGGATGTTAATGAAATCAACACAAAAGAGAGAACTGCATGCCTGAGTTTATTGTGGCACTGTTCACAACAGCTAAAATCCAGAATCAACTTAGGAATTCTTCAGCAGGTGAATGAGCAAAGAATATGTGATGAAGATACATGATGGAATCTTGCTCAATGATAATAAAAAAAGAATGAAATATTGCCATTTTAAGGAAAATGAATGAAATGGGAGGACATGTTAAGTGAAATAAACCAAACATGCATGCGCACGCGCGCGCACACACACACACACACACACAAAAGACAATTATTGGATGTTCTCTCTCACATGTGAAGTTAAAAAAAAAAAGGTGAACTTGAATGTAGAATAGTGATTATTAGAGGTGGGAGGTGAGAGATAATAGGGTGGCTACAGGGAAATTGGATGTTTTTGGTATATACTGTGTACATGTACTGAAAGAGATGGGTCCCATTAATGTGAATAATTAATACAAGTTAATAAAAAGTAAAATTGTGCTGGAAATTTGAAGAGTTATTTTTTTCCCTCTACTTAAGACCTCCATTTGTAATTTTTTTACTTAAAAATGCAAATGTCAAGATAAAATTAAACATCTCTATCAATCAGTGAAGAAAAATATGTTGTTTCTGTTACTTGGAGCCTTTGGCTCATTGTGCTGTATTAAATTCCACGGGCTTCCCAGTAAATGGGTTACCCACAGCATGTCTTTCAAGAACCAATTGACAGTCCTTCCTCATCACGACGTGACTGGAGCCAGAGGATTATTGTATCCTGGAACACAGAGGAAAGAGGATTTTCCTTCTTTGTACCATGCCATCTATAGTTTACTCTCGCCCAGCAAAACAAATGCATAGATTTACTGAATTTTGATGTCAACCCATTAATTTGGGCTTTCATGTATGAGGGTTAGCACAAATTAGTAGTAGCACATTTCTCTGCTTTCAATTGTGGAAATCTTGAAGCTTATCTCTGAATTGTAATGGAAATTTATGCCACTCTTTGTAGATATCTCAATACTAAGCTTCCCTTATCATTCAAAGACTAACCCTGATTAAAGCCTAAATTTAAGTGTTTTTATCTGCAGGCCAGGGATTTGGGAAATACTGATAACCTCAGTCCTAGTTCAGGACTTTGGTGGCCTAGTTTATTGTAAGTTACATTTAGCACTTGGTATATAAAAAATATTTTTTCTACTAATAAATTGAATTTTTATCTTTTAATTAATGATGACAAACTTAGGACTATTTGTACAAAAGTATCTGCTTCTTTTCATGCTGATATATATATATATATATATATATATATATATACTGTGATATATATATATACATATATATTTATGTTTATGTATATATATATTTTTTTCTGAAATAGAAAAACTAGGGCTCCAGTTATAGCTAGTACATAGGATTGAACATATACTGGAGCCTAGGGCAACTGAAATGTGTCAGGTAGACGACATCATCTGTCATGTGTATAACCTGGAAAATTATTGCTATAGCCGATTATGTACATTTGGGGTACAGCGCAACCCATGATTTGTGTAATAAGAATAACTCAGAAAGATTCAGAATAAAGAATGTTTCTCCTCCTTATTTTGAAGGATTTGGACATATGAATATGTTCTGTGCGTTCACATACCCTCAAAATGTTCTGCTTCCTCAGGTCCTCCAAGAAACGGCTCAAACATTGTTCTTCCCATGTAATTTTCATACAACGTCTATGAAGTATGCAGTGAATTTGCTTCTTGAGGGCACCTCATGATTTTTGACTTCCACTCTACTCCAGTTCTTCAACATGTTGGCTTTTGGTTTTGTTGACTTTATTTGCCATACTGTGCAATGATAATGCAAAATGTCTCATACTGATTTTCCAAGATTGCCTTGGACTTAAAGTTAATTTGGACGTATATGATTCATTATATCTGTAAAAGAAATACTGATTCCCCTTTAATGCCCACTTCCCAGAAAAAGAATGTACAACTCCCTTAGCTAATGTGAAGATGAGCACTTCAGCTGTGTGTATGTTGACTTTTCACTCTCAGTTTAAAACATTCTCTCAAAACTCTTTGTACTTATACTTGAAAGTAAATAGTTTCATTCATTTTACAAGTTGATCCTCCCCCAAGGGCTTTTAGCAAGCTCTGATTTTAGAGAAAGTGGACTTGATCTAATGGCTATTGAGGCGATGGACACAGAGAAGTTAGGGAAAAGCTTTCTAACACGGAGGTTGCAATTTCGTATTTTGATGTTTATCTCAATTACTGCTTTACTTTAGTACAACAGGAAAGAAGACACCTAGCCACCATAAGCATTGTCACTAATAATATCCCATCCATGTTTTATTTTTAAATTTATGGGAGCCAATCAAATTTAAAGAATGAGAAAGTCAATGAGGAAATATGAAATTAATAAAATTAATGGTCTCACTAAATGTCTTGAGATTGTCACCAGATTTTTCTGTTTCAGCCTTCTCAAGTTTAATCGGCCCTTTCTATAAAATGATTCATCTTGCAATGCTTAAATATGGTAGTGAATATTTTCTTTTTTCTGTTATTTATCCCCTCCTCCCCAACCATAAAAAAAAAAACAAAAAAAACGCATTCATCACTATTGTTTTTCATGGAAATAACAGTAAAGAACACTATTTTTCTTAATCTCTAAAGCCAAATCCTTGAAACATTGCTCTAGAAGAGAATCTAATGTCACTGCCAACTATTAAGCAAGGGTTAAGCACTATCATTTTCTACCTCATTTCTTCTTCCAGGACACCCTGACATTAGAAAATAACTTCACCCACCAAGTTAATTCATTTAAGCACTTGGCGGGCCATAGACAATTGACTCTTGGTAGAAGGTCCATTAACAGAGAAGAGCGTTTTAAGTCCGAGTTTCTATGGGGACCACACTGAAGTTATTTTATGACTCAGGATGCCGAAGGTTAATACCTGTCCCTAAGATTTTCTCAAGCAAGATCCATTTATCTATGGCCTAGACTACAAAATGTTTTGAGTCTCGACTGAGCACTCCTTGATGGCCTTACGCAGGAACTAGGGTGGCAAAACTAAACAGCAGGACGCAGAGAGGAGGCAAACCTGAATCTGAGTCTTGATTCTGCAATATAAATGATGTTGTTTTGAGTAAGGTGTCATGATGTCCCGTGGACTGCTTTCTCCCCTGGAACATTTTATCCGTCCTTTGAAGTCTCTATGGGATGTTGGACATGGATCAAAAGTGCTCGACAATAAGACATTAAACTGCAGCTTTTTAAAATGCTAATAATGAGCCGGGCATGGTGGCGCATGCTTGTAATCCCAGCATTCGGGAGGCTGAGACCTGAGGATCCGGGTTCGCGGCCAGCCTCAGCTACCTAGTGAGGCACTCTGCAACTTAGTGAGACCCTGTTTCAAAATAAAGAATAAAAAATAGGGCTGGGGGTATAGCTCAGAGGTAGAATTCCCCTGAGTTCAATCCCTAGTACCGCAAAAAAAAAATGCTAATAATGATAGATAACATTCGTTGAACTAGTATGAGAACCTTACTCTTAGGATACATTCTATGGTGAGTATGTTCTAAAATTTATTTTTGTAAGTATATTTTTTATACTTTTTCTGTGCATTATCGTCTCACATCATAAGGTAGTTCGGAGTGATAGTGACATATATTCACTTAGTAGTTGGTGAGTTTTCCCCCAACTCTCTCCCCTCCCCCCCCCTCCATACAGGATATTGACATTGACATTGGTATTCTCACATTTGTGCAGAATGTCAGTGGAAGTGTTTCCTTCATTAATTCTCCCTCTGCCCTCCTCCCCAAAACAACCTTTCTTGTTCCACTGGGGTTTTTTCTCCATTACCTAAAGTCCCTCTGGTATCCCGATTACTACCAACTCTGTGTATGAGAGAAAATATTTGACTCTTCACTTTCTGTGACTGGCTAATCTCATTTAAGGTAATGTTCTCCAGGTCCATTCATTTTCCAGTGAATGACATGATTTTGTTCTTCTTTATCGCCGAGTAGAATTCCATTATGTGTACACCCAATAACTTTGCAATCCAGTCATCTGTTCATGGACACCTCGATTGTTTCCATAATTTGGCTATTGTAAATTATACTGCTAGAAACATGGATATGCATACATTACCATAATATTCTGATTTCAGTCCCTTTAGAAAGATACTTCTTACAACTACTGCAGTCTAACTATGGAGGAGTTCTTTGATTTATCTAAAATTCAGTTCCCTGTCTACAAGATAGAAGCACAACACCAAGTTCACAGGTTGTAGGCGTGTGTATATAAGGAGGAAAGGAAGTGATGGCTGTCTTTCAGGGACTGTTTTCTGAGCCTCAAGCATGGCTATGTATGTGTGCATTTGTTTATTTATTTGGTGCTGAGAATGAGAATGGAAACCAGGGGCATTCTACCTCTAAGCTACACCCATAGCCCTTTTTATTTATTTTGTTTTAAAACAGGGCCTTGCCAAGTTACCTTGCACTGGCCTCCAACCTGAAATCATACTGTCTCAGTCTCCTAAAGACTGAAGTTACAGGCCTGTACCACTGCTCTTGGTTGACGTGTCTGGACACAAAAGTATAAGAACAAGGATAATACTAGCTTCATATTTGGTATACATTATATTAATAGACACTATATTAACCAATTAACATGAATTCAACATAACATGCCTAGCTATATTAAGAACTTGAAGAGGTATGGAGAAAATCCATGTGTTTCTGATTGTAAAGACTATATTCATTCCACTATAGTATATTTCTTATTTGATATATCTCAACACACCCATGAACTATAGACATTTCAGAGAGCCAACAATTCACCAGATTGTGCTAGAAACAGCTAAAACATAAGAAAATTCAGCTTTATCCAGTAGATCTTCATTATTCTTTAAAGAAAAGCAAACATAAATATGCATCTGTTTAAATATGCAATGAGGACTATCTTTGTTCTTATTCTTCTGCTATCATATGGTATCTAAGATTGAGGTAATTAATTTTCAAAAAATAGAAATTTATTTATCATATTTTATAGACTAGTGAGTCTAAATTCAAGTTGAGGAACTTTTTGGAACATGGAAAGACAAGAGAGAAAAAACTCTCAATCAACCCCCTTTAAAAGGACATCTAATCCCATTCATAAGTTTTGAAGAGAACATGTTCAAACTGTAGAAGTCACATATGATGCCTATACAGCTATTTTAAAAAATATCCATAGTACTTATTACCACATTTACTAAGCAACCATTTACTACACATATTTCTGAATTCTATGTTACATCTCAATAATGAACTTTGCCTTTGTAGTTCATTTACATAAATTCCACAATATAAATTACAGAAAGCCAAGAAACAGTATTATTTGTAAATGAAAAAAAATAGGGAAGTGAACTGGAAAAATGAAATAAGAAATAAATAACCCGAGGAGGAAAATGAAAAGAAACCGAACCTAGTTTCTCACAAACAAGCAGAGAAAGGTATTTTTGGAAAGACAGAGTATGCAAATGTATTAAATGCTTTGAGAAAGACTGTATAACATGTTGTCACAAATCTTCAAAGGATGTAACAATTGACCAACAGTAATATTGACTAGGGAGTTTCAATGCAGCTGGAGCCGCAAGGTCAGAAACCATACTAGAATTAATTTAGTAAATGTAAGGGGATAAAGTGTACGTCCCTAGGTAGATAAAATCTTCAGGAATGTGGTTTGTTTTCCAGGGAAGAGTAGCAAAGAAATTCAGTAATAATTGGAGGTCAATGAAGATATCCATGATTGTCCTGGGGATGTTGTTTTTGGCTTCATTTTAAGAAAAAAAAAGTACTAAGTGACTCTCAATATTATTTTTCTGTTGACTATTGCCTATTGGTATCTTCTAAGCCCTTTAAAAATGCTCCTGAGTCACACTCTATTTTACTGAATCAGGAAATTAGGACCTAGAAATGTGTTTCTATTGTTGTTGTTTTTTCAAGTTCCTTTGGTGATCTGGATAATGACTACCATTTAGGTAATTCATCTACTCAAACCAATAATGCAAACACCTTTCATATTAAAGTACCAAATGCACAAGTTGAATCACACATTTCTCATATCAAAATTATTCCAGTTATCATCATCAGTGCACTCATAGTACATCCCTTGGACTTTTGAAGATAGGGAATTTTTCTAGACCTAGAATAGAGAATGTTTGTTGCTTTACAGTTTCTTTTTCCAGTGATGTGCATAAGCCCCACCTCCAGGTAAAGGCACTTGAGATGCAATCCATTTCTTATCTCTCAATGTATTCTCCTGATTGAGGAAGGTACCAGTGGAATGGCTTCTTCTAGTTAAGAAATTTTATTTTTCTATGTTTTTTTAATGAAACTCTGACATGGACATTGGGCAGTGAAGTACCATTTCAACATTTCCCTCTCCCAGTATACCCTTATCCTCACCTTCTTGACATTTCTGAGAAATGTTATACTCCCCCCCCACCCTAAATAAGAACAAAAACAACTTGCCTCTCTTCTGGTGCTTTAACTTTTTTACATAATCCTTTTGTGCATAAAGTATCAATCTTCTTGTACATAAAGTTCTCTGTCTAGTCCTTCCCCATTATTTCTTAAATTTTTTACCCTAACAAATCCCTTTTGATTTTGCATAGCAATTAAGATAGTTATAGTAATAATCTCCTAGGTCTAAATTTCACCTTTCATGCATGAATGTTACTTTCTTTCTGGTTAACAATTCCTCTTCTGTAGAATAGGATTGTGCTAGTCAGCTACTCATTACTGTAACAAAAATACCTGAGGGGCACAATTTAGAGGAGGAAAGGATCATTTGCTTCATACTTTCAGAGGTTCAGTCCAGGGGTGGCCAGATCCAAGACAGAAACCAGGATGGCAGCATGGCATGGCGGAGGGAAGCTGCTCATCTTGTGGCAGCTGGGAAGCAAAGAGAGACGGGGACAGGCTAGGGACAGACAGTCCTCAAGGCCCCGATCTCAGTAACCCACTCCCTCCAGCCAAGCCTCACCTCCGAACCTGGCCACTTTGGGGTTCAGCACATGAGCCCTTGGAGACACTCTAGGTCCAAATCATGACGGAAAGCAATGACAGCTACTGTGTCGTGTCATATTACAAGTTGATATGATGCAATGTTTATGCTATTTGGGAGAAGATAGGTATGCAATGAGCACTCTATATCTCTTCCAATTCAAAATGTCAATGTGAGGGGGAAATTACCTGACACAGTATAGTCTTAAATTATTACATCTCTTGCTTAATGTCTGAAAGTCTGCACTCATGAAATTGTTTCGAAGATGTTGTTTTCTTGAGCATTTATAATTTTCTATAAACTCAATGCCACAAATTAATTAAAGCACCACTTATCTCTCACAGTGAAAGAGAAAGAAGCTTTCTGTTAATCTTTGACTAATTACATGCAATAGCTGTGGAAATATGCCTGTTGCTCTCTGAATTTTCTGTTTCCTAAACTAAAGCCAAAGTATAGTAGCTGACTTTAATAATTGTTTATACTACTTCATCCTTCCTCTCAAATTAAAATAACCATGGAAGCATAAATTGCAAAGAATTTCATATGAATACAAAAATCCTTGCATATAAAAATAAACACTACTATGTATGAGTGTCATGTTAACATTTCTACTACTATTATTAAGAATGTTTATGCTGTTGAAGAACAGAGGTATTAATATTGATAACTATATGCATTTAAGATTAAATATTTATAAAATAACAAGTACCGAGCTTTCTTTAACGTGAATTTCTCAAATCACATTCTGTAACAATATCCATGTGACTATTTTAAGAACTAAATGATAAACAGATTTGATGTGGGCCCATGCCTCAACCGGCTCATTAAAAATGCATATTTTAAATCTATTAAACATCTCTGTACCTTTAAAACTTTTTCAATCAGAATATTTTAATTTGAACCTGTATCACGAGGAATTTGTATAACTCAGAAATCACACCATCACAAGATTGAGTTTTTGTGCATTTGCAATCCACAGGACTGGAACAATTAATTACATTTGAGAATCAGCAAAAGGATTAAAAGCCACATAAAACTCCCACTACAGCAGCACAATATTGCCCAGCTCCAGCTATTTCTTACCGTGGTGGTCACTTTTTTACTGAAAACCAAGAAAATGGTACGTGCATGACAAGCGTTTCTCTGTAATTAGAAGCACTTATACATCACTACCATATAATTAGAAGTACTGGCTGAAAAGAGTGCTTCTATAAGGTACAAGGACATAATTATTAGATACATTTTTTATTCCCAGGTCTCTTAGTTCCATCACGAGCTACTCTATAAGGTGCAATACACAAATAATTTTAGAGTTTTGGAGGACAAAATTCTAATTCAACAAGTTCTAGTGCAACAAGGCATTGCCATGTTAGTAGAGGGAGTGATTAGATTTGTTCTTCATTTTCACCTCAAATAGCACATTTTTTGTCCATCCGAAAACATCATTACACAATGGCCTTTACCCTGCATTATTAATATTAAGCATGTGTCTTGATTCCCTTCCAAACTTCCCAATTCACTGAAAAGTGGGTCTGTCTTGTACCCTTTGTTTGTACTTCACCTTGACTAGAGAATTGCCTTCTGTTTTGTAAAGGTCAACAACTTGCAGGGAATTGAATGAGTGGATGAGAGCACATGCTAAAACACCTGTGACTCCCTGCGGAGCATGCACTCAGGGGTAGAATGTATGCCTCCTTCCAAAAAGTATTCAACCTCTGAAGACCCCCCTGAACCTTTTTTTCTGTACCTCCCCATTGCCCCTTTGATAGCACCTATTTGGCACAGATAATCAGTAGTTCATGCAGAGTCAGAATACAGCTCTTCCCTTTGCAGCATTAATTTTTAAGTTTGTTTGGGTTGAGGATGTGACTGTTGCTTCAACTCTGTCTCCAGGCTGCACACAGGCTGCCTAGCATATGCGCTGTAATGGAGTGTGTCGGATTTGAAGAGCCAAGACATTAGGCAGTGCATTAAGCGAAACCTCTCCAGCAAGAGCCCTGCTCATGGCCAGATCTTGGAGAGGCCAGACCTATACAAACCGAGCCCTTGAGATGCATTTTCCTGTGCTCTCTTTGTATCCACTGATGTTTGCTGATGCTAGGTATGCCTTTTGATGGATTCCATTTGGTTAGTTCTATGCACACCCCCAGAGGGCTTTGTTTTCTGGGCTGAGATAGTAAAGGGCTATGATGCAAAGTTTCTACCTGCACATAAAGATCTTATATGTTACCAGCAAATTTTATCACATGCAAAGCTGATGGGTTTTCCGAGACAATGCTTAAAGCTCTGAGTAAAAAGATTTTTAATCCTAGAATTTTATATCCAGCCAAATTATCATATAAATATGAGAAGAGAAATATGTATTGTCAGATACATAAGGATCTACCACATGTCACTTTTGTAGGAAGTTACTGACTACTGGAAAATTAAGAGGTCATATAATCATTAATATGATATCTAGATAATCATGTGGAATACATGATAGGTCATTACATGTATAATAGAAACTCATCAAAGAAACATAAGTAGATAGCTAAAGGTTATTACCTAATGAATTAAATAAAAATTCATAGCAGTTATATGAATTAACAATAATATAATTTATGATCTTTCTACTACTGACATTAAATAATTATATTTCATTTTATATGTAATTAATTGAAGAGGCATATCCAATAAGTATTGATCTGTTTTGCTATTTTAATCAGTAATATTTCTAAAGATAGACAATCGGGTCAAGGTATGATGGCTTTTGTGGCTTTTGAAAATTATAAAGCAATTATTTTTGTACATACATATATACATATACATACATGTATATATTTTTTGTAAATACATATATACATATACATACATGTAAATACATATATACATATACATGTATATGTATATATGCATGTATATGTATATATGTATGTATATATTTACATATGTATATATACATGTATGTATATGTACAAATGTTGACTCAAAGTTGCCCAAAGAGAATGTTCAGCCCATTCCGTCTTCACCAGCACTGAACACTAGGATCTTATATATCCATATTTAATACTTACAACATATCTAAATTTTGTAACTAAAAATATTAAATAAAATTAGATAATTTGATGATGCCACCAAGTTTAAAAAAAAAAAAACTGTCCTCCATTTCCTATCAAAACAATAATCCTCTTTTTCTTTCTCTTTCTGCAACTTACCAAATACAAGACTAAAGCCAGGGAGCCATTAAGACATAGAGAAAATAAGTTTCAAACCATATAGTTTTGACAGAGGTTTTATTTTTATTCTGCTATTATGAGAGCTCAATGATACTCTATTTGATGTCACATTTCTCTTTGTATCATGAGAAATACAATGTATCAGATGGACTCTTAAGTGCAATTTTATGAAGAAAAGAGAGTATATGAAATTGACACTTTTGTTCTCAACATATCTGTTATTGGTGTTCTTTTAAGTCATAAATCTGTTTGCTCTACACAAGAACAACTTGTTTTTCTATGGCTAGAACTAAAGAGTCAATATAGTCACGGGAGAGTGAGCTGAATTCTATACTTCCTTGCACATCATGAACTAAATTGTCAATGAAGTATTTCCTCAGAAGCTTTATTACTAGTCCCCGTTGAGAAGCAGCAAGAGTAGCTTGGTTTTTAAGGTTGCAGACTGAGTCGCTGCTACTGGCAGTTATTGAAATCACCTTTTCCTATATAAATGTAAAACATTACTGTAAAAGTCATCAAGAAAGGATAAATACAGACCCCTGCAATCACACTTTTATGGAAGCACTTTCCTGATGCGCACTGCACTTGAAGAAATACTCATTTTCCTCCTTTAAACTGATACTTCTCTTTTTATGTCTCTCTGGATTTTTTTTCCCCTTCAGTTCTTGCATCGGTGTGAGTGTTGGATACTCGTGGTGCATAATACATGCTCCCACTCCAAGCCCTTTATTTTTCAAAGCAATAGATTTGTGTGTTTTGCATCCATCTGTCATGCACATTTTCAAGTAAAATTCAACAATGGTACTTCAGATGTTCATCAACTTTTCTTCGAGGTATCTTTTAAAGTTCAAAACTATTCTGAACACCTGCTCTTTTATCTACACAGTATTCTCCAGAGTATGACTTCTTTAAAATGAACTTATATCCATGTTGCTGTATTTCATGAAAATAGCAATGGCAATTTTGAGAAAAAAAATTGGATTCTCAGTGCTTCTTTGACTTCTCACTCGTTAATTTTACATATCTAAAATAAATTTAGGAACAACTGAGTCACGTTCTGAACTGCCTGAACATCAGGTTCTTTATATTCCACCAAGGTGCTGTTGTTGCAAACTGTTGAAAGTTTCTATTACCCAGAAAACAAAGGAGTGGAGAAAAGGAACATGCATAAAATATTATAGCTCTATAATGTAAGCAGTGACTTCTAGTTCATCCCCACAAGAGCATCATAGCCATGAACTTCTGTAGGACTGTTTCTAAATGCAGCAGCAGGGTAATCTTGAACTTGTTGGGCTGACACTTTGACAAAAGAGCAAAGGTGGTTGCCCTTATACTGTTCACTACAGCAGAACCCTGCCATGACCATGTCCAATGCCTACTAGTGTTGAATATTCATGAGGAATGATCTTAGTGTGCCGAATACGTCCTTGACTTACCCTGAAAGTCCGGTCTTTTTCTTTTGCCTGGTACTTAAGGTTTGTAATTCCAGGAGGCTCCTCACCATTCCTCAGACACACGATGCATTTTTATGGCTCCATGCTCTAATTGGCACAAGAGTTAGACATGAGGAATCCCCCAAGCACCAGTAAAAGAGGGGAATAAAATTGCCCTGGGAGATTAAACTGTAAAATCAACATGTAAAGAAGAAAATTCAATTTAAAGAGACCAAATGCCTCTAGGGCAAGCAGGATTTAACTCTAAAGGATTAAATATATTAACATATCTAAAGAAAGAATATAGGAATTCAGAAGAACTATGAGAGAGAATCCCAGTAAGCCTGGACTTGCAGAAGGATATGGAAGAGCTCAGAATATATCGGAAAAAGGGAAGCCAGGGAGATGATTATTCAAAGCATCTATGAAACAAAATTAACTACTATACAATCACATATGCATGTGCGTGTACACTCATACATAAAGGCACACATCTCCGTCTCTGTCTCTATCTTCTTTCAAACCCTAATTTTTAAAACTTCAGCTATTTAATTATGGTAGCAAATTTATTTTTAAAAAGGAGCGTATAGTGCATATATAAAGCATATTTGAGTACACATATATATCTTATATAACTTTGGGAAAATCAATGCATTTTTTTTCTAAAATTATAAATACATTTAGCCTTTTGTACCATGGGTTCTGCAACCATGGCTTCAATCAACAGTGGAAAAAAATATAGTTATCCATGATATATACATGTGTACTGAACACGTATGGACTTTTTTTTACATTATTTTCTAAACAATATAGTATAATAATCATTTACATGACATTTACATTGTATTCGATATCGCAGTAATCGAGAGATGCTTTGAAGTATATATATATATATAACAAACATGTGCAACTGTAGATTTTGGCATAGGGGAGGAGTCTTGGAACTAAACCTTCCCCCTCCAGCATACCAAAGGATATCTCAATTTCTATATAGCCTTGAGTAGAAATACACACATAAGATGGCTAGATTTCCACTATAAAATCGAGCCATTAGTCATTTTGAGGTGGGTGAAATAGAAGATGAAAATTATGCTTAAAATTAAAAATGCATATTTATTGTTCAATTTATAATCTATATTTAATATATACATATACATGCACATAAATGCATATACATATATCTACATGCATTTTTATATTTCATATATGGACATATATATCCCAAATATTTTCTTAATTTCAGAATTTGTTTATTCATCCATGTAGGCATTTATTCATTAAAATATATTTATTGGATATGGTCTTTTCTAGCTATTAGAATATTAAAGAAGATACCGTATTTGCACTGCACCATACCGCAGATATTCTTTTTTCACTAATGAATCCACACATTATTTGAAACTCTAAAATATCTTCATGTCCTTGTTTTCCTGACAAAACTATTTGTATAATTTTGAAATAATTTTTACTAACTATAAAATTTAACCAGCAGCAAAATATTTTGTGGCATATATATCACTTACATATTTTTGCCCAACAGTGTATATATGTATAAAGAAAAACTTGTTAGATAACAAAATAAAATTTCATGTTTTCACTAATGCAAATGTTTCATTTGATTTGTTCCTGATAATAATTATTTTCCTGGACTAGGAATTTTGCAAATACCTGCAAGGTGCCGTATTTGTCTGTTAGAGTTTCATACATTTAGATCAATGTCTGTCTTTCTGATTGACACTGTTGATCAACTGAGCCCATTGGACTGGGAAGACAGCAGTGAGGAGACCAGCATGTCCTCCCTTCTGTTCTTGTACTAACTACCAAGGACCCACCTGCGCTGGTAGGAGTGAGTCCTACCTCCACCCCCTAAATCACTCTCTGGTTGAATAAAATCCCATTTTCTCTTTCTTCTTTGAGAAGTTACTTATCAATGAATATTTTCCTTATGAAAGTAGCATGAGTAAAGTCACAGGACAAAAAAGTCATAATAATAATAATAATAATAATAATAATAATAATAGTGATGATGAAGGCATTAATGACTTAATCAAGGACCATGCTGACCTGCATATGTCACCTTCAGAACCTCTTCAAATGTTAATCCCTCAGTGGAATCCCCTCCCCATACATCCTTCTTGAAACTTACTCAAACTTCTTAAGCTTGTGGGAAAAAATAACATTTTTAATATTTTTTCTGACCCATTAAGTTCCAATTACCTGCATCTTTGAAACTTCATATATTTAGCAAAATTTCTCCCCAGTTTCTTCTATTCCAAACATGCACAGAGAATGCATGTCTGGGATAGACAGAAATAGTGTCTGCCTGGACCATGATTGGTATTTCTGTTCTGAAGCTCACTGGCAAACACATTCTAGGTGATCAGAAAGTGTTGGTTGACCACGCAGTATTGATTAATGAATTCATGGATACTAAATGAATGCATTAGGAAGTATTGGTCTTTCCAATATCTATGCAAATCCTATCAAAGCATTTTAATATGTGTATAGTGATAGTAACATCATGATATCAGTTCAGAGTTACTCTTTTAACCATATTTTTGACTCCATATTAGTAAGTATTTTAATAACATTCATTATCAATGAACATTTTCCTTATGAAAATGCTCTATTCCTCTCCCCTTCCTATAGGAAGACAGGAAAGGAAACACTGATGCTTGTCATTTAATTGAGAATGTTTTTGAACAGTAGAATAACTTCCTATGACTGTATATAGAGTATTGCATAATAGTAATGAAAGCATGTCAATTTCCAAAGTAGTTGTGTATCTCAGAGTGAATTATTTTACTAAGTGTATCACAAATCACTGAAGTATTTTATGGATGTCACAAAGCGACTAACATTCCAGACAGTAATGTATCTATAGGGAAAATATGGGTAAATATTTTCAAGTTAAGACAGCCAAATTTTATACTAATGAGATTGTAGAGTGCATGGACATTATGAAAGTTATAAATGTAGGATTCTGAGAAAGCTTGCTGGTGTTGATTGGCAAGATTATATCCCATAGTTATAAAGGAATGCATGGTATGGAGCCAGTGGGAGCCTCATGGAAACCATGTTTTCAGCTAACTTAGACTAATGTAGATTTCAAGTTGTTTTTACACCTGGCTAAAATATTATTTTTGGATTTTTTTAAATGCCTAATTTAAAAGCTCAACAGCAATTTGGACCATAAAATTACACTGTTGTTATAACCTTGGGATGAGATAAGAATAAATGAATCAGAAATGATGCATTAATTCCATATTACAAAAAGGATCGGTATAAAACATTAGGAGTGTGAATGTTCTAGGTATTTAGTCAAGGATTTGTGATTTCCAAACATTTCACAAAACAGCTGATGTTTGCCAGGAAAAAAAAAAAACTGTTGCCAGATTTACTAATCTCTATTCATTTATGTTTTCTATGAGCCTAAAGTACAAAGCCAATCTTGAGCCTCACCAGTTAATATTCCCATGGACACTTCAGAGCTCTGACCAGAGCCAGCCAAGAGCTCTATTGAAAAATAGAAGAATTTTCACTTATTTCAGTAAACCCAGAGCACATCTTAAACACCCAGGCCATGGCAAACCATGGATCCTGCATTTTAATTCTGTCTGTCCCAGCCCTAGGTCATGCTTGAGATTTTAGGTCTGTGACATATAAACATATGTATGTGTATATACATATATATATGTATATGTATATTCATATATATATGAATAATAAATATCTGAATAATAATATATATATATTTATTATTTAGACTTGCTTTTTAAATTTGTGTGAAGTCTATGATAACAGCTAAATCTCATGATCTATTAAATGGGAATTAAGTAGAAAAATCTATATATTCTTACTTTTAGGTAATCAGAGCATTATTTATATAGTTTTTCTAGCAATAGAGTTCTGAATCAAAATATGCTATGTTAGGGCACTGAAATGTGTTGGGTCCTCCTATCAGGCTTAAGTAAGTTCTCATGAGAAAAATGAGCATTAATGTAAACAGTCTTATTGAGAATAATAAGAAAGAAAATACCCTCAAATATCCAGAAACACTTTCTGTTGATGGTCAGCAACCAATAGATCTAAGAGTCTCAATAACATGTCTACAGCTTTGGAAAAACATGGTAAAAATTTTTCCCAAAGCAGAGAGTTAAAGCACCACTCACTAGACAGACAGGAAATTTCAATGTAGAAAAGGCAGAAAAATGAGAGCAGTCTAATTATTGTGCCAAGGAGGTTGACTCACATGTAGTGAATCACTAATAAGAGATATTTGATTAAAATAAAAGGAACACATATATAAAGGAACTCACTGACTAAATGCTCAAGATTCCTAATTGCTTGCCCCAATATCCAGTCTCTCCGCTTTTAAATAGGAGACGACTGAAATTTAGTTGAACATACACATGGCCGTGGGACAAAGTTCCTAAGTTGTCGAGCAAGTCTATTATGAAATTTCAGCCATTTCTCAGAGAAAGAGGGCAAGTGGCATTCTTTAATCTTTCCTCTGTCTTGCTGCTTAGCGGGTGGAGACACTGGCGGAAGTTCCAGCAATGTTGCTGCGTGAAGGGGTGAGCACCAACCACACTATGTTTACAAAGTACAGGGCTGTCGGGGATAGCTCCCTGGTGGCCACAGAGAGGCCAGAGCAAAACCTGGGCTACTCCTTGTGGCATCCAAGACTGATGGTCTCTGTGATTTATTTTTTTAGATGTCAGAGGCCATGCAGTGCTCTAAATGAGGTGGATCATAGGGCTGAGTTGAGGTGGAACATTCTGAAAACCACTACTGCTGAAGTGGTTTAAAGCCAAACACTTAAGGCATATCATTTCCAAAGCACAGACTTTGCACTGGCTGTGCATCCTATTTTCTTATTTCTATTAATGTACAAAAAGAAACTGATGGCTAAATTGCAATTATTTTTATTTAACATGGGACATTTTTGTTTTTGAAAGTTTTTGTCCCGGAACTGAAGAAATAATGTAGGTTTTGTAATTCATCCTAAATCTGTATGTATTTAGAAAGGGCAGCAGGATCAATTTATTTGTTTATTTATTTCATATTTGGAGTCATTTTGGAATTGAGCAACTTGCTTCTGAGCTTGAATTCACATATCAGGATTTTGTGAAGAAGAGATGGCCACCACCTCTCTTACCTGTGACTTTGTGTAATGTTGTTTCCTACTGAGTGCTCATGTGCAGGCCTGGGATTCATCTGAAGAACAATTTCAGTGGAATAAATGTCAAACATAAACTTTTGTCAGAAAAAAACTCTAATGCACATGATGTACTTTCACAAACACATCAAAGTCAAACACTAAACTGAACATGAGAAGGAGAGAGTGGGGAGGGAATGGGGCAAGAATTGGGGAAGGATTAAATGAGAGATGTGTGCATGTATGCCTCTACCAGTTTGTACCTAACAAAGATCTATAATTGCAATTCACCGATACAAAAAATAAAATTTAAAAAAAATGAATTATTTTTATATGTTGCTCTTCAAAACTGATGCCTTGATAAACTCATTTATTAGTTCTAATAGATTTTTTAATTATTTAGTATTATTTGCATACAGGATTATGTTGTCTGGGAATAAAAAAAAAAAAAACTTCATGTTTTCCTTTAAAAAAACTAGTATTCAAACAAAATTGCAATTATTTAAAGGCTCACCTCTTACTTTCCCCCAAAAAAGCTGTGAAATAATAGTGTACATACATAAAAAGAAATTTTTTTGCCTCATAAAACCCTACTTTAAGCACATGTAAATTCGGTAATATAATTAAGAAATATTGCAATTATAGTCACACCATAAAGTATGCTTACATCCATTATAATATAATAGTATTGCAATAGACATCAACAGGTTTGTTGCAAAATCCAGTAAATTTTGTGGAGTGTTAAACTATCTCTGTGAAATGTGTATCTCTGAGCCAGGAACTAGGTGTGAATGAATATTTGGGGAGAAAAATTCATTATTAAAGGACAATTAATACTTGTTTGCTTGTTAACATCTTTTAACTATGATTATAGATTCATATATTTTATATCTATATCATATATATATAAAATATATATATATGTATATATATTCTTCATAGCTACCTAAAGGAAATCAACTGTAAGTAAAAATATGTTGAACTATTAGACTGCCAGTAGGAATTCAAAATGGAGTGTTTAAGACAATATTTTTTACTAACATTTCTAGAAATATTGATCACAATTTCATAGATGCATGACAAAAAGAATGTGTATAGTCCTTGATTCATCTCCTTCTGAATACTTGACTTTGAATAAATTAATTAAGTTTCCATTTTTAACAGTGAAGTAAAGAAAATGCTTTCTTAGTTTTTTTTGAGGAATAAGTGATATTTAACGAATGAAAGTACTTATAAATTAGAAGAGAAAGGAATAAAGGTTGTGACTGTATGTAAGATATCAAGGAAAGAAGTGGAAATAAGAGATTGCCTAGCAAAATTTCTGAAATAAACATTATAGACCCAGAGGCAGGGAGGCTAGTTGACTTGTCTAAAATCACACAGCAGAGCTCAAACACTCAATCTGGCCTCCACTTGCCTGGCTGTCTTCCATCTTCATTTTTTGATTCTTTTATACAAGATACTCTGATCCTGAAAGAAGCCTGATATTGTGGTTTGCAAGATAATGACCTTTAATATTTCTATGTCTGTTCGCAGATTTTATTTTGGATTGCAGTATTGTTCATGTATCCATTTCTGTTCCCTAGAGTACTCCTCCCTGTCTGGAGATTCACGCCCCCCCTTCCCCTTTAGTCATGCTCACTTTGTTTACTTGGACCAGTGAAATGTTTGCAGCACCCTGATCATGCCCCTTCAAAGTAGACATTTAAACGACAGCTCCTGGTTCTTTATTCTCTATTTTCCCAGTCCAGGAGACCAACAATGCCCAGATAGGGACTGCTCCATCTGTCTACATCCTGAGTGTAGGAAGCCTGAGAGAAGATGACCTGGATTTGTGCTGTCTCACGATTCAGATTCTGAAGATTTGAGGGCCATTTGCCAGCTATCCGGAACCAGGCTTAAGCATTCTGAAACAGGTTCTACACTGGCAGTCTCTTAACATTTCCTCTATCACCAGATTCAGGTGTACCTCTAGCCAGGTGTAATCCAGAGGCATATGGTTCAGATAAGTCAACCCTAGACTTTGCATTCTTGACATTTATCCACAGCTAAATAAATAGTGATTGGCACAGACATGTCCCAGTTCCGGCATATTTCTGCTTTATTCTGCTTTATGCTGTGGCATAAAGATAGAATAAGCAGTTTAAACACCCGCAGGGAACCACTAGTAATAACTACACTAAGATTCTTTCTATAGGATCAAAATAACCTTGAGAATTTAAGTTATTAATTAAATGTTTTATGTTTTAGCTACACATATTCTATCTACATTACTTGATTCTCCTTATTTTTCATTAAGATTTAATATCGTTATGCTTATTTTATAGTTGACAAGATGACTACAGCCAGTCTTTTTTTTAATTTTGTTTTATTAGCAAAATGTTAATGATAAATGCGGTATAATAAAATACAAGACTTTTTAATTAAACACATCTCTCTCTCTTACAGTTTTCTGTTCAACTCTTGAACCATTCTTACTAAAATAATTATTTATTGTTCTTCTGCTACCAGGATCTTAAATTACAATGTGTTTGCCTTGGTTGTCATATTTTCACCATGAAAACTCCCCCAGACTAATGAGTTTATACACGGTAGTAGAAAAATCAACACCATAATGCTTCTGTTCAGACTGGAGCTCAGTGTGTATTCCTTGTCCATCTTCATTGAGATATCTTGCAGTTACCTGAAATAAAGGTATATATCCATCTATTTAATAGCAATTCTAGTGAATATAATATACTCAATAGCTATTTTTGAATAAATGAATGACTGTCTAAAAGTGAACTCACAATCCGTAGACAAAGGCAAAAGACACAAAACCTCACTCCATACCCAATATTTACTTTTTCAGAGAAAACTATCAAGACCCACACAATTGCCTTTGCCAGTCATACCTGATGGCTGTCTTCCTCCTTCTCCTCCTCCTGTCATCCATCACATCCCATCAAACTAAAGAAACACTCAAAACCGTCGATCATTTCTCTTTAATGCCACTACTTCAGTTTGCCAGTCTTAATTTATTCTCCAAGTTGATAATATGTATTTTTTTAAAAAATATTATGTTCTTTTATATACTCTCAAAATATCCATTACCCACAAAATAATGACTAAATCTCTTTCCTTTCCCTATACTGACCTTCATGATCTGGCTCCTGCCCTTGTCTGAGATGCTACTTTTTGCTGATAAGCCCAAAGGTTTTGCTTAAAATGAATCAATGTTCTTAGAAAACACTGATCATTTTTGCTTGGTGTCATGATCCTTTATGCTTGGTGTCATAATCCACCTAATCCTGTTGGTCTTTTTCACAGGGAAACTTACTTCGACATTTGCATTCATTCATTGTTCAAATTTCCAATAGCCTCACATCTGCAATCCTGAGTTCCCAGTTTCCATGGAGTTTACCTGTTTCATTCAACATTGAGTTCTGACCATCTATGTCCATCTGTCTTTGCCACTAAAAATGAGTTTCTCCATTACCCAGAGATCACTAAATGTCTGTGTCCATGCATGCATCATTGCTTTGTCATCTTGGTACTATCAACTAGAAAGAATCACAAAGACTAAAGCAAATTTTTAAAACACTAGTGTCAAATTATTTTTGAGTTCTTATTGCTTCATTGCTAGCTGACATATATGGGCTAACAGATAACTATTTTTTTCCACCAGCTACATAGTAGGAAAAGTTATAGATTGTTTTGCTGTGAGGCTCAGTGATAAATTCACACCCCAAATGTCAAGTGTTCAGGTTAATACATATTAGTGTTATAAATTGAATTATAGTTTTAAATGCCAAGTGCATTTTTGAATGTTGTATTCTCACTGTAATAATTTTTGAGAAACACTGGAGAGTTTACTATTAATTCCTTATTGTGTGTGTCTATAGAAAAGGGAGCTGGGAACTCAACATTAGAAGGTGGAGAAGTATATCCTTGGAAGTGCCTCACGTGAGGAGAAGCTCTGTCTCTCACCCTCTTTCTCTTTGCATGTTTTTTAAACCTCTGTGATAGTTATTTTTATATAACTTACTTTTGTCATATTGGCATGCTTTATGAAAAGTTACTAGGTAGAAAAATGTGTTTCAATTAAAAAATGTAATTATAATAACTAAAAAGAGTAGCCACCCCTTGCCCCCTTCCTGCTTCCTAAGGATTGCAGAGTCATCATGTCAACAGCAATGGGTTTTCTGGGGACTCCTTCAGTAAGAAGTCTCCAGGAAAGAGTTTACCAACCAGCTACATGGTGTGAAATTTATAGTTGGTGATCTCAGAAAAGGGAGTGCATTCTGGGTTTATATAATTTCATCTCCCACCCCTGATACTGGTAGGGTTCAGCCTTTTAATTTCTTTGCAAATTACTCCTCTGGCTTCTAAGGAGGCAAAATGCTTGCCCACTCAGAGTGGACATTATATTGACTTTATGCAAATCTCTCTCTCTCTTCTCCTCTACCCAGCATAGCTTTACTTGTCTTTTGTGGCTTCTTTGCAGAGTTTGACACCTTAGCTTTCTCCCTGTAACCCCACTTTATCATTGCTATATAGTGAGTTAAATATATGCTTTTCCATGAAGATGAAAATCATACATTTATTCTCACTCTATTGCATTTCATGGGATGTTTCAAAGAGAAGAGAAGGTCAGAAAACCCCTTATTGTGCATCTTGCAACAGCAAGTTGTCTTAATAATTTCCAATATGAGGATTACTGTTATGTAGAAGATAAATAGGGAAGCTCATGTAATTGCTGAAAAGATTAGGTGAAAATATGTGCAAAGGTTCTTCTGCTTTTAAAGTTTGAGGCTAAGTTGAGATTTAGTACAGCCCCAAGATCTCTGATAACTAGTTTCACTGGGTTAAATCACATGGACTTGCAAGAGCATATTCTA
>PVLC010023096.1:0-26013 GCA_004027655.1 Graphiurus murinus | reverse complement strand
GGGGGGGACACTAATGTATATCAAGGTCACTCACTAAACAGAACTTGAGAGGTAGGGAGGGCGAGGGAGCGGGGTGGGAATTGGGGGAAGGGGTCAAATGAGAATTGTGAGCATGTGTATCGTTATCAATTTGCACCTAATAAAGATGTATGCTTACAATATATGATAAAAATAAATATTAAAAAAAAAGAAAAAGATCAAAAGTCAAAATCCAATGTATTATGTCTACTTACCACCTATTGCTTTTTTATCATCATAAAGTAAAAAAGAAATAAGTTGAGCCATCAATTTACAATTAAGTTGGGGAAAATCTACATACATGTATATGTATATGTGGTGTGGATGAAAGTTTTTTTACATGTATATTTGTGTCTGTATTTAAGTGTGTCACACATTCTCTTATGTTAGTCAAAGGTCTGGCATTTGAAGAATTAAATATTGGGAAAATATTTATCTCTCCAATATCTCTCTGTTTCTGTCTCTGTCTCTCTTTCTCCTTTAAATAAGGATTTGGCACACATTTTCTGTAAAGTGCCAGATAAATATTTTGGGCTTTGTAGACCATGTGTTCTCAGTTGCAACTAGTACAAACTCTGTTGCAATACAAGGAAAACAGTCACAGACCATACATAAATCAATGGACACATCTGTATTCCTATAATACTTTATTTAAAAACATTGAGATTTGAATTTTATATAATTTTTCTAGGTTATGATTTTTTTTTCTTAATTTTAAAATGAAAATACCCGGCTGGGTGTGCTGGCGCATGCTTGTAATCCCAGTAGTTGGGAGGCTAAGACAGGAGGTTGCAGGTTTGTGGCCAGCCTCAGGTACGTAATGAGGCCCTCTGCAACTTAGTGAAACCCTGTTTCAAAATAAAGAATAAAAAATAAGGCTCGGAGTGTAGCTTGGAGGTAGAATGCCCGTTGGTTTAATCCCCAATACCACATACAAAAAAAAAAAAAAGGAAAGAAACGAAAAGAGCCATTCCCAGCTATTCAAAAACCTGCTGCATACAAGCAGGTGGCAGGCCAGATTTGCTCACAGGCCAATAATAGCCCATTCCCACTTTCAATCATATTATGCCCTAATTCCCCCTCTGATTCTTGCTTGCAGTTTCTTTCTTCTTCTGTGATACCTGGGATACTTGTTTTGATTTTATTAAAGTGTAAGTTGCTAGGGTTTTTTTTTTTTTTCTTATGTTTTTGAAGGTAGAAAATAATTTCTCACCTTTCCAGACTGCTACTTAGCTGAAAGTAAGACTATTGCCTTGGCTAATGGGGGTGCCAATTAGAACCCAGAACTGTCTTTCTGCCCTGTGGAAGCCCAGACTTATTTGGTAGGACTTCATTTCTTGTTCTTTTAGCCGTGAGCTTTAGTTTGTTTTTGTTTTGTTTTTCCCTTGCTATTCTCTGCCATATCTTGAGTTAAGAAGTTCACTCCTTTACAAGTACAGATAAAAAGGAAAATGATGACTTCTGAAAATGACCCGTTGGTGATTACTAGAACATTCCCTGTATTTTCTTAAGATGAGAAGTTAAAGGCTCCTGTAGAAGTCATGGTATAGAGACCTTCCTGCAGGAAAGGAACTAATAAAATAAAATGATCCAAGTTGAAGTCTGACCCTTGTACAAACTGTGAAGAGGTGGTGATTTTCTGAGGACTCCCATCCTTTCTTGGAGCATTTTATACCTGCTTAGCTTCTGCTTACCTGCCCTGTTCCTTTAGGCTCCCACAGTCCTCAAAATGCTCTTTGTTAGTTACTTAGATCAAAGCCATAAATGGAAAGACCTTCGATATTTCAAGTCTGTAGGATGAGAACTCCCCTTCTCAACAACCAGGAATAGATCGCATTTTGGTAGAATTGCTCATTTTCTACCATAAAATCCATTTTCCTCCTTTTCCTTTGTAATAAATCTCTGAACTGTTACCCAAGCAAATGACTGTCTAAAGACTAATTTTCCCAGCTTCCTTACCTGTGAACTTCCATAGATGAGAGTAAATGACTAAGTTCTGAATAGTGATATGTAAAAACTGTCTCCTCTTTGCTTTTAAGAAGCATACTTGGGTGTCTGGCATCCAGCTGCTCTTGTCCCTCTTTTTGCTTTCTTCCTTTAAAATAAGGATGCTGTGACTAAAGCTCCAAGAGCCTTCTCAACCATGGAAATGAAAGACACATACAAGGGGTGATCAGTGGGGGCCTGGAGGAAATTTTAGCCTCTAATTTCATACAGTCACCAATTTCATACAGTCACCAAGTAGCTCTGGACTACTTTTTTTTTTTTTTTTTTGTGGTACTGGGGATTGAACTCAGGGGTATCTACCTCCAAGCTATACCCCCAGCCCTATTTTTTATTTTGAAACCAAGTCTCACTAAGTTGCGGAATGCCTCACTAGGTAGCTGAGGCTGGCCGCAAACCTGGATCCTCCGGTCTCAGCCTCCCGAATGCTGGGATTACAAGCGTGCGCCACCACGGCCGGCTCTCTGGACTACTTCTGAATGTCTTTTCCATGGGCAAACATATAAATAAACATTGATTTTATTCAAGCAATTATTTTGTTGGGTTCCAATCATTATAGTTCCTCCTAACTCTTAACTGACACCATAATTAAATCAGCCAAATGCATGAAGGGAGAAATACTGCCTCTCTGGCTTGGTGAGGCAGTTCCATTCATAAGGAACCCAGCACTGGAAAATGTGAGCAAGGAAACCTCAAAGGCTATGACAGCACTTTCTTGGCTCTTACTTTTCAGTTCTAGATCAGTTCTCAATTCGGCTTTGAACTTGTGGTCTTCCATCTTACTTCTTAAAAGTAACCTCTTAATACCTCACTAAAATGGTAACATGAACGATAACTACCTTATGGGACTATTGTACGTTTTAAATAATTTAATGTCTACAGCATGCTTAAAACATTGTCTAGCACCAAGAAAACCTATCTAAGTATGTGGTATCATTAGTACCTTTGATGTTTTGGACTTGATGTTCTTAATAGCACTTCTTAACATTGGGGTATCACTAGTTCATTTAAATATTATTTTAAGCATAAAAGAAACACCCTTCACTATTGAAAATATTCAAGATTTTTTTTTTTTTTTTGCGGTACTAGGGATTGAACTCAGGGGCATTCTACCTCCGAGCTATACCCCCAGCCCTATTTTTTATTCTTTATTTTGAAACCGGGTCTCGCTAAGTTGTGGAATGCCTCACTAGGTAGCTGAGGCTGGCCGCGAACCCGGATCCTCCTGTCTCAGCCTCCCGAATGCTGGGATTACAAGCGTGCGCCACCTCGCCCGCCTGAAAATATTCAAGTTTTATACAAGTCAATAAAGTAGAAACTCAAAACCCCACCCCACACTAGTCTTCTCACTCTCACTCTTATTGACACACACTATTAATGCCATATGCATCATTTCATATGTTCCATACATAGAGAAGCATACACACACACACACACACACACACACACACACACACACACACACACACACCTACCTATATTCAGTTGTTTTATACAAAAAAAGTTCATATTATACTTACTATTGAACTACTTGCTTTTTTGCTAAATATTAGTTGGACATGTATTTAAATGTTTGCCTGTTGATTTCTAATTATAAGCACCTAAAATGTTTCAAATTCTTTGCTATTACACAAAAATGCTGCAACTTTCTTGCCTGGTATTTTTGAGCACTTGTATGAGTACATCTGTAAGGAAAAAAATCTTAAAAATAGAATCCTGGGTCAAAGTGTATGTGCATCATAGATGTTGTTGGAAAAAAAGATTGTTTTAATATGTGGCCCACTGGTAGGGAATAAGAGTTTTATCTCCCAGTACTATTTTTAAAATTGGTATTATCAAACTTCCCTGAGAAATTAAAAATAATGCTTTATTGTTTTAATTTTTAGTGTGAGTAAAGCTGAGAACTATTTTGGAAATCTATCATTTCTTTTCTTTCTTATTTTTTTTTTTTTAGTGGAATGTCTTTGGTTTATACCTTTTCCATATTTGAATCTTTCTATTTTCTTGAGGATTCCAGGTTTCCATGCCCTGGTATGCCTCTCATAGGGTCCCCTGTTGTAATCCATTCCCCTTCTGATTTCTGACATCAGCCGTTCAGTTGGTTGCCTGGCCTGGGTGTCCTGGTTCCAAACACCCTGTTCTAATGAGATGGAGGAGGAGTTGGGGAGAGGGGCAGATACGAACACACTCATCCAGGATCTTTAGGTGACAGAATGAAAAACAGTGGCCCTGCTTTTCTAAAGCCTTGGCTCTTCAATGGGACAGGGGATTGGTCATATGATTTTCTAAGCTGGTGTGAGACCTCACCAGAAATCCACACTGGACAACAGATAAGATGTCCTAACAAGGAAAAGTTAGTTTAAGTGGGGACTGTGCCAAAAGTCCAACAAGTCCTACCATCCTGCTGTCATCTGTTATCAGAGTTGAATCCCTTGGAAATGGTTGAGAGGGGTCCAGTCCTCCAGGCTACACAGTCTCATGTGTGGGGCCATTTATAGCTCACAATACTAACCCTGGATAATTCTTTCCCCAGAGCTCCTGGAATCACCTCCTCACACCAACTGCAGCTCTAGTACAGAAGAAATGATAAAGTGAAGTCCGAAAAAACAGGTTCTAGCTCCTAATCTACAACCTGTTAGTATCAGATTTTGGGCTTCAATTCTCTGTTCCTCCAACTCTTCACGTGTGAGACTGAGAAAAGATTTGTCCTTTCTACTTTCCAGTGTTTTTGTGGAGACCGAATGAGATTGTGCATTATGATATTTTTTACTAAACTGTAAAGGACTGTAACTATTATTGTTATTATATATTATTATTATTGTTATTAATAACAGTCATACCAGTAGTAGACTTCTTTTTTTGTTTTTTTTTATTTTTATCATCTTTTTTTTTATTGTAATAATTCGTGCCTTGTATATATACATTTTTGTTAGGTACAAATTGATAAAGACAAATGTGCACACATTTCTCATCTGACCCTTTCCCCAATTCCCACCCCGCTCCCTCGCCCTCCCTCCCTCTCAAGTTCAGTTCAGTGAGTGATCTTGATATAATTGTGTAAGTACATCATGTGCCTTAGGATGATCCCCCCCCCGCCCCCATCTATTCCCTTCGGTTAAATCAACTTTTTTGTTTATTGAGGGTCTTTACTTTTTCATCTGGGGACCCTCTTATGCCCCATCTTCTCCCTAACATCCGCATATTAGGGAGAACATATGCTTCTTTTTTTTTTTTTTTTTGTGGCACTGGGGATTGAACTCAGGGGCATTCCACCTCCGAACTATACCCCCAGCCCTATTTTTTTATTCTTTATTTTGAAACAGGCTCTCACTAAGTTGCGGAGTGCCTCCCTAGGTAGCTGAGGCTGGCTGCGAACCCGGATCCTCCAGTCTCAGCCTCCCAAATGCTGGTATTACAAGCGTGCGCCACCACGCCTGGCGAACATATGCTTCTTTACTCTTTGTGACTGGCTAATCTCACTTAACATAATGTTTTCCAGTTGCATCCATTTCCCTGCAAAGAACATGATTTTGTTCTTCTTTATGGCTGAGTAAAATTCCATTGTGTATATATCCCATAGTTACTCCTCTTTAGGAATAGCTTTGAAAGACAGACGCTCCATGGACAGTCTCATTGGGAGTACTTTTAGAGTGGAAGGACTGTATCTTGTACAACTATATATTACACATGGCTAGCCCAGTGCTTTTCCCTGAGAAAATTCTCAATATTTATTGAATAACTAATAGAATGTATGAATGAACAAATGAACTGTATATATCTTGGTTCTCTCTCTGACCTTCTTGGATAATCTCTAAGATATGTTTATAGAAGAAAAACTAATATTTTCCTGTAGACCACCTTGTCTTTGGAACAATGAAAGAACACAGACTGGCACTTCTCTGTGGGAGAAGTAACAAGGAATTCATGGCCAGTTTTAAAGGTTGATTTTAAATGGCCACATAAAAAAAAAAAAAAAAAGTACTTAAGCACTGGCCACAAACTGCCACGCAAGGCAGTGGAATTCTTGGTAAATGTGTGGGCTTTAGAGCCATAAAACCTAGATTCAAATCCCAGCTCTACGGCCTCAGGTGAGTTATTAATTCCTCCTGTGCCTCAGTTTTCCAATAGAAAACAATGTGGATTGGCATCATTCCTACCTCATGAGAGTGTTGTGAGAATTAAGGAAGTTAATACTTAAAACTATTCCTGGAACATAATGCATACTGTGTACATATAGCCATTGCTATTATGAGAGACTTGTAAACTGGATCTTGAGAAACTAGAAAACTAATTTTTCAGGATATATCAATCAAGAAAAATATGTGTACCTTTATTTTGATTGATATAAAGTTTGAACCGCATTTTTAGGAAGTTGTGCAAAGCCTTGTGTTGTGAAACAAGTGTATACAACACCCCCAAGAGTACTCTTAAACCCTCCTTCACCTTTTCCTAAGAGACTGTTCATCTCACTCTTACTCAGGGGCCCTTTTCCTTCTCTAATCACAGATGTTTCAAAATCTTGATTTTTGTTCAGCCCAGGAAGTACCTGTACTCAGGAAGCTTGGGCACTTGGCAAAAGCAGCAAATTCCCCTTCAGAACAAAGAGGAATAGTTACAAATCGAACTCCAAGAACATACAGTGCTATCCAGGGCACTCCAGCCAAGTAAGATATCTGACTGGTGAAAGTAACCAATTCATCCACCATTTTTAAAAATTTTTACTCCTACTTTTATGGTACAATGTAATTATACATCACAGTGAGATTTGAAGTGATACAAACACACCTGCACACATCACCTGGTGTATTTCTCTATAAACCCCTCTCCTGCTCCCCTTTCTCCCTCCCCATACATGCTAGTGAGGTTGGTAGTGAAACTTTCTCATATGAATATGACCTTATTTGAACTGTTTCCTATCTCAATCTCATTTTTCTTCTCCCCAACCCCCTTCCACAACTGTACTGTTTTCTCTTCTCATTTGACTAAAGTCACCTTTTCTTCCTGTTTTTGGTCTAGTTTACACATATGAGAGAAAACATATAATCCTTGACTTTCTAAGACTGGTTGATCTCATTTAGGATTATATTCACAGCCTCTATGGCTGTGTAAAATCCCACTGTGTGTATAGCTACATTTTCTTTATCCACTCATCTTTTGAAGGACACCTAGGTTGGTTTCATAATTTGGCTATTGTGAATTATGATGCTTTAAGCATAGGTATACCTGTATCACTATGGTATTCTTTCTTTGCTTTTTTTTTGCGGTATTGGGGATTGAACCCAGGGGCATTCTGTCTGAGATATACCCCCCCAATCACATTTTTTATTGTTTATTTTGAAACAGGGTCTCACTAAGTTGCAGAGAGCCTCACTAAGTAGCTGAGACTAGCCAAGAACCCAGATCCTTCTGTCTCAGCTTCCCAAGTACTGGAATTACAAGCATGCACCCCCACATCCAGCTCACTATGGTATTCTAACTTCAATTCCTTTGGAAAGATACTGAGGACTGGTGTGGCTGGGTCACATGGCCGTTCCATTCCTCGTCTTCTGAGGAACCTGCATAATGATCCCCACAGTGGTTGTACTAATTTACAATCCCACCAACAGTGTATAAGAGTTTCTATTTCTATTCATGCTTCCCCCACTCAGTCACACACGGTCCTCTCTACCACCCAGTCTGCACCAATCCATGCCTGCCACTTCTTTCCAGTTTCAACTCTACAACTTACTTCTCTGGCCCTGCCCTTCCCTGAGGAAGCTCACCTGTCCCATCTCCTGGCCACTGAAATGGTCAGTCCCCACCACAATAGGCCCCTGTGTGTGTGCCATGAGTCAGAATGGTACAGGGAATCTCTCCAGGATTATGACATCTGGCAGAAGTGGGGTTGGATCCCAGCTTTGTCATTAGCCAGCTATGACCTTGGGCAAGTTACTCATGTTGCCTTGGAGAGTTGTGGCAAGGATTAAATCAGATAAGAAAAGTATTTAGTTCTGTGTTTGGCACTACCAACCCTATTTTCTTAGTTTTGCCAGTATTTTCTTGTAGTTTTACATAATTTTTTTAACCCCAAATTTCCATCCTTTGAGAAAAAGAAAAATGAGGCCTGCATTTTTAATCTCTTTGATGTGTCTGGCACAGGCTGTTTGCAGATTAGTCAATAATTGTTTCTGAAATTATTGGAGTGTTTATACAATCCTGAGGTCAAAAGTGACAGGGACATGTGCATTGGGCTTAGAAGTTGATGGCCTCAACAGAATTGACGTAGTATTGCGTAAAGCAGTAATTCTTCACATACTAAAGGAAAAAGCATTCAAGTTTGACTCAGAAAACCTGTTACAGTAAGCATGGCAAAGTCCCACAACCTTACTAAACTTCTATGCCCTGTCACTAAACCATGCCTACCACCTGACTTGCCACTCCAGGGTGTTTTAAGGATCAATGACCATGATCATCATATTACTGTTTGAAATGAATACACCTTCAAACAGTGAAATAATATACAAATGAAAAGCCTGTGAATGATTGCCTAACTTAGACTTCTCTTGTAATTCCCTATGGAAGGAAGAAAGAGGCAGGTTATTTCTCCTAGAAATTGCCCAATCCTAGAGCATGGTTAGGACTTGAAGCCCTGAAATGTGTAAATAATCTTATCCTCTCTTGGATGACCAAGGGACGGCCAAGGGGCAGGCTGTACTTCCCAAGGCTGCTCAAAACCAGATTGCTTGCTCCCGGAACTGCACCTGGATTAACCCTTCTATGGCTAATGATAATTGCCAAAATAGTAGGGGCATTTATGGGGGGCAAAGTCCAGGCACTTACCGAGAAATGTTCTTCAGATTGAGTATATTTACTAAGAATAAATAGTGCAGAGAATTCTGACATTCCTATAGATTCAGGTACAGCCAAACTTTATTCTATACAAATCTCATATTTGGAGCTTTTTGAATACTGTTGTTTGAGTTTTCTGTATGTTTTTTCTGCTAATCTATGAAAGTTTATACCTAGACAACTGGGAGTTTAGAAAGAGGTGAGAAATTTGTATCTGTTAGATTTACTTTACTTTTTTTTAGATGAATATAGTATAACTGCAGCCAGTTTGGGATGGAATTGTATAGTAGAAAATAAAATATCTACCCATCTTATTTCTTCTGGGTGTTTGGGCACAGATGTAGGTTGAAGAAGCATGCCATGAGGCAGAAGGAAGGCCAGCTGGCTAGTTCTTAAAAGCTTGCCTTGCAGGACAGGCACTGTATGAGCAGAGGTGGGTGGTCCTTGAAGCTGAGAGATGTCATACTATCAGAAAACAAGGGTGGGTCACAGTGCTGAGTATACACTTACCCTACCCAACCTCACTGGAGACCCATGTAGAAATCCAGACTGTAATTCCATTACTTGCATTGAGAGGTACAAACTCATGACATAAGGACCAAATTCAGCCTGCAGGAATTTTGGGGGGGGGGGAACTGGGGGATTCTGGTCTTTTGTTTTATTCATTCATGGACCCAAATAGTATTTTGAACAATTTGAGGGAAATTTTAAAGATTATTTGAAAGTGTATTTTTTGATGGTCTGGGGAAAAAAAATCACAAAATCTGGCTCCTGAGCTTTCCTGAATGGTAGCAATCACTGGCTGAAGCTGAAAAGTGCAAAGCCCTTTCACTCCAAATGTAAGCTTCCTAGTTCTGCACAGTTTTCACCATTTCTGGTTGTTACCCAACAGGGGAGCCATTTATCATGGCAGATATATCTCATCAAAATACGGAAAATTGAATACAAGACTATAGGACAGATTGTTTCAAGAAAATTGAAAGAGGATACATTTCCCTTTGCAAGTGAAGAATAAACATTCTGATAGAATTACATATATTATTTATATAATACATGTATGTACAAACACATAATTACATAATTCTTATATATGTGCATATATGTATATATTCTTCTTTTATCCCATGCTTCCCCATTCTTCAAAGGAAATAATAATAATTTTAACCTTGAAAGAATTTCAGGACTCATTGATTATCATAGACTTTTTGTGACAAGATCTACCTTCACTCTACATTGATTCTATTGAACAAACAAAACACTTCCTTTACAAAAATGTAAAACGGGAAAAAGGAAGGAGGGAAGGAAGGTCAGTCCAAAAATCACCAAAATTTTTGGTTACTTGATTTCTGGAATGAAAACACTTTGCTTTTTGCAGCAAAGTGTTTTTGCACTCCTGAAATTCTGACTGTGATCAAATACTGCTCTCCTTGGATGCACTGGTGTTAGTGATACAGAAAGGAACAGCCACTATTTTTAATTTTTCAATAAGCCTATGAGACAGAGTTTAAGATATAACAATGTCAGGCCTGCCAAGGGCTTTAAAAAAATAAGAAAGGTCTATCCTCTGGGGAACAGACCTCATTCAGAAGACCAGGGACATAAAATCTGAGTTTCAATTCACTGAAGGCTAAAATGTGGTGAAGGTGACAAGATGGACCAGCAAAAATGGGAGCTTGAAACATGTAAAGCTTCAGTCTGAATTCTAGCCCTTCCACCCACGATTAATGTGACTGTTCCCAGTCCCCATTTAGGATGGTCGGATGACTTCTGCTTCACAAGGTTAATGTGAAGATTGCATGAGAAAGCATGGTAAACCAGCTATTGTAGGCAACTTCTAACTTTGTTGTTGTTTGTTTGTCTTATATAATAAAGATACCCACTATGGATTGGAATGCTTACCATATCAGACTAGTGCCTCTTACCCTGACTTCCAATTTTCCCTACTTTTAACAGGGTTGGGGATGTAACTCAGCGACAGAACACTTGTGTGAGGCCCTGGATTCAATGCCCAGCACCATATAGAATAAAAACTAACATAAAATGTAAAAGTTGTCCCAGTCCCATTCATGGCATTTCTATACATTGGACCAGGGGTTATTTTCTGTAAATGGCTGGTTTACAAATATTTTCAGCTTTATGAGCTTTATGGTCCTGGTCATGATGACTTGACTCATCTGCCATTACAGCATGAAAGTAGCCATACATTATATGTGGATGAATGCATGCATGTGTGTGGCTGAGTTCCAATAAAACTTTATTTAAGGAAATATCTGGCCCAGGGCCAGAGTTTGCCAGTCCTTGCACCAGACTATGAATCTTTAGTATCTCATATATAAGGCATTCTTAAAATTTGACATTGTTTTACAAAAGAGAGAAGGATGTAAAAAGAAAAGGAGAAAAGAAATACTTAAAAAGTTCAAAGTGAACATATATATATATGTATATATATATAGTGTGTGTGTATTATTATAACTAAATGTGAAGACATTTATCTCTCACTTGTCTTAATCTGTTTAGCTAAAGCCTAGTAAAACTGGCTACTGTTTATTATTACTTCTACTTTGTGGCTCTTATGTTAGGTGCCTTACACGTGCTATTTTATTTAATCTTTAACAAAAATTCTATACTTAAGCATACTTTGAAAATATATGTATTAGAGGTGAGTAAATGGATGCTTGAAAAAAGTTAAATATTTTCCCTGATATCACAGAACCTATAAACTGGAGCACTGTAATTTAAACATAGGCAGTTTGACTTCATAGTTGCTTAGACTCTTAGCAACTTTATATATAAATGGTTTGTCAATCTATATTTTGGTCATTTCTTGGAAAGATTAAAATAGTGAAAGTATCTGAAAAGGCCTGTGTGATAACTGTGTTGCACTAAATTAGTTCATTTTTCTCCTCTATCCTACTGAGCAGTCACAATTATAAAACATTTACTGAGTAACTACTATGTTTGTGGGTTTAGTGACTTAGAACCAATGATTCCTGGGAGAAGGAAGTTTTAGTTCTGGCTTTGCTTCTAAGAAGGTATGACCTTTGGAAGTATTGCCCTTAGGTTTCCAGGCTCCATCTATTCAATCTTCTTTAAGGTGCTAAATTGTCTTCATCAGAATCCTCTTGATAAAATGTGCATTTCCAAGAGCTTCCTAAAATCAGAATCATCAAAATCTTTTGGGTGGGGTTTAGGTTTCTGAATTATCATTCCCAAGTATATTTAAAAAAATAAAACCTACAAATAATGAAAGTTCTATACAATGAATACCCATTTTCCTTTCACTAGCTTATTTTATTGCTAATTTTGCCATATTTGCTTCTTGAGTCTCCTTCTCTTGCTTTCTGTCTCTATATATTTGAAAAGTCCATAGTTTCCTACATTTTCTTGATAGTTCTTCTTTTTCTCCATTTAAAAGTCAGAGATATCCTGCCACTCCCAGAATATTGGTGCATATCTTCTAAAAACAAAGACATTCTACAACCAAAATATACACTATGACGCCCAAGGAACTTCATTGATATTTGTACAATTATATTATTAAAATTAGTCTGTATCTAAATTTCTTCAATTGTCATGCAAAAAAGCCTTTGTAGTTTCATTTTGACAATCTAATCCATGATTTTACACTTTATTTTGTAAAGTGCTTTTCATGCTTCTAATTTGCTTTCAATTAGAGCAATTCCACCCTGTTTCTTGACTTCAATGACTTGACATTTTTTTTTTTTTTTTTTTGCGGTACTGGGGGTTGAACTCCGGGGCATTCTACCTCCGAGCTATACCCCCAGCCCTATTTTTTATTCCTTATTTTGAAACCGGGTCTCACTAAGTTGCGGAGTGCCTCACTTAGGTAGCTGAGGCTGGCCATGAACCCGGATCCTCCGGTCTCAGCCTCCCGAAATGACTTGACATTTTTGAAGATCCCAAGGCCACTTGTCTTATAGAATGCTCCCCAGTCTGAATCAGCCTATTTGCACATTTAGATAGTAGATTAGACCAAGAATCTATATGGCACTCTGTGAACTTTTACTGGAATATATTCTAAAGACAATAAGACGTTCAAATACATTTTCAACTTGTTCAGTAGTTGTTATTGGTGTTGCTGTTGGAATAGTAATTCTGAAACAGTTTCCTCTTAAACTGTAGATGCAGAAAAGTGAACAATTTCATTAGCATTTCTGAAACAGATTTCTTACACTTTGTGAGATACCAATATGAATAACCAAAGGTAAGATAAGCTTGTGGCGCCAGGTTTGAATGGGTGAGTATGAGCTCTATCTTCCTGAGTAGCAGAAAGCGTATCTGGTTTCCAGGCCTTGGTTTTTTTTTTTTTTTTTTTTTTTTTTTTTTTTTTTTTTTTTTTTTTTTTTTTTTGCAGTATTTATTTATTTATTTATTTATTTATTTATTTATTTATTTATTTATTGTGGTACTGGGGATTGAACCCAGGGGCATTCTACCTTCAAGCTACAGCCCCAGCTCTACTTTTTTTTTTTCTTTTTTCTTTTTCTTTTTACATACATTGTAAGCATACATCTTTGTTAGGTACAAATTGATAACCATATATGAGCTCACAATTCTCATTTGACCCCTTGCCCGAATTCCCGCCCCACTCCGTTGCCCTCCCTCCCTCTCAAGTTCAGTTTAGTGAGTAACCTTGATATACATTAGTGGGCCCCCTCCCCCCATCCAACCCCTTCAGTTAAATCAACTTCTTTGCTTTCGAGGGTCTCTCCTTTTTCATCTGGAAACCCTCCCATACCCCATCTTCTCCCTAGCATTCACATATTAGGGAGAACCAGGCCTTGGTTTTTAAATGACAATCTTCACTGGAAGTAACCAGAAATCCTTAAAGGAATGACTGACCCCAGGGATAGGCAGATAAAATACAAGTTGATCCTGGAATAGCTTGTTATTCCAGAAATGGATGGGGAAGAGGTTACTTAAAGACAAAGAGGACCTATCAAAAGAACACAGGAGCCAGACTGAAGAGGCTCATACAGGACAAATTTGGAATCTCTAAATAGTGAACGGAATAATGATAGTCATGGATATAGCACATTAATAAGAATGTATACCATAGTGAAATTTAAAAATAACAGTATGTGGGAGAAAGCTCTTCATTGCAGAACTGTGTCTGCCAATGAATGTGAAAAGAATTGCTGAATTTGATACCTGTGTTTTTAACATACTTCCCCAGTGCTAATCCCTGCCAATATCTGGGAACAACTACTAGATGTTATCTTGAAGCTCTACAACTCTGTAAGAGCTAATAATATCTGAAACGCAGCTCCGTCCTTCAAGAAATTGATGTTTAATATAAGTATCCAAAAATAGAGATTCTAGTCAGTCCAGAACAATTTGGTTTCTCCTTTAAAATACTTCTGAAAGTATATTTTCTCACTGTTCTCTATAACAGACATTCTGGCAACTACTAAAACTTGCCATTCTATTCCAGTATGTCCCTGGGAGAATTCCTTCTCATCTACATCTACGACAACCCTGTTCCCCTGTAATGCCAGCTATTTCTACCCTTGGAGGTAGGAAAAAGGAGACAGCTCCCTAAAATTATCTCCAGGCTCTGCCTTTCGGTTGCTCTGGTTTTCTTTCTCCCTTCACCAGGCAGAGCAGAGTTTTCAGATGTCCAGTTGCTTGTTGGAGTTTAATCCACGAACACTTGTGTTTTATGATGCTCCAGAGGGCTTGAATTTTCATTTCAAAGTGAAATGCAACAGTTGTCCTTTGTCTTTAAGTGTGTCTTCTGCCTCTTAGCTTCCAAGATTTACAGCTACTTGCTACTTTTGTATAGTTCTAGCTTAATTATTCTCAGAAACAATTCAAAGTTAGCATATATAGTTACAAATTTCCCTCCCAGTAGTCAAACATTTCCTTTGCTCCAATTTGTTTGCCAGATCCTGTTGTTTTTGCTTTTAACATTTTCCAAGCATGAATATTTGCTTTTTCCATATTCTTTTTATCATTACTAAGAAAGCTACTTCCATTTTCTCTGTAGAGTTCCTCCTTTGACCCCAGTAGACTTTAGTTTAAGCAGCGATGCTGTCTTTGCCCTATTTGCATTGCTACAACAAAATACCAGAGACTGGATAAGATAATTTGTAAAAAGCAAAAATTTATTTTTCATAGTAGTAGAGGCCAGGAAGTCTGAGACTGAGGCATGGCAGGTCTGTTGTCTGGTGGGCCCAGTCTCTGCTTCCAAGATGGTGCCTTGTTGCTGCATCCACCAAACGGATGGAGGTTGTGTTCTCATGTGACAGAAGAGATGAAAGGACAAAAGGGTCTAGCAAGTTCCCTCCAGCCCTTTTATAAGTTTGCTAATTCCCACTCATGAATTAGCTTCACTGCTGATCCCCCAAACTCATGTCCTTCTCACATACAAGATTTCTTCATTTCATACCAATATCCCCCCAAAGTCTTAACTGGTAACAGCATCAACTTTAATGTTCAAGTTCAAAGTTTCATCTAAATCAGATATGAGTTAGAATGAAAGTATGATTCAATCTGAGGCTAATTACTTTCCAGCTGTGAACTTGTGAAACCAAATGGGTTATGTGCTCCCAAAACACAATGGTGACACAGGCACAGGATAGACATTCCCAAAGGGAGAACTAGGAAAGAAGGAAGGGATTGCAGGTTCCAAGTGTGTCCGTCCAGAACCCAACAAGTCAAACATTTAATCCTAAGACTTGAGAATCATTGTTCACTCTGTGCCCCACCTTACACGCCTATGAAGGTGGGGTTTGGGTCCCCAAAGCTCCTGGGAACTAGGGCTTTGCAGAGCAGCTCTCAGGGATTAGAGTCCCCTGTCTGCGCTCTCCCAGGGAAGAGCTGGAGTTATGCATTGGCTCTACAGTTCTGAGGTCACAGGAAGGAGGCCCCATCCCATGAATGTACTCTGCATTGACTTAGTACAAGGCAATGAACTTCAGCACCATCGCCCCAGTGGGCGTCTTCTGCCTAGGCCCCCTGGCTCTCTGAAGCATCCCTTGAAATCCAGGTGGAAGCTTCATGCCTCCATAGCTCTCACACATGCCACAGAGTTGTCAAGATCCAGATGTGGCCAATGGTGACTTGCACTTAGTCACAGCAGGGACAGCTGAGAACTGCGACACCAGAGTTGTGGAACAGAAACCTGCGGCAGCCCTGAGCAGTGAGCCCTGAGGTCCAGGGGCCCCTTCATTGACTTTCTGCCCTGAAGGCCCTGGCACTCTGGACTTGTTGTCACAGTGGTGGCATGGAAGATCTCCAGAGGTCGTTCTTCCATTGTCTCCATGAATAGCACCTTCCATCCATACGAATGTGTTCGCCAAATGGTAGCTTGGCCATACCCAAGGCGTTCTCTACCAAATATGCCTTTCCATACTCTACATGACCCAGCTGAGAATTTTCCAGATCTTTAAATTCTGCTTCCATGTTGATTAGAAATTCCATCTCTTTTATTAATTTCTTCTTTTTTCACATTTTATTATAAGCAATTGAAAGAAGCCATGTAGCACCCTGACACTTTACTTAGCTATTTCTCCTGACAAATATCCTGATTTATCCTCGATTTATTGTTCTGCTTCCCCTGTAACATTGGCAGGTGGATATGACAAGTCCTTTGACATTTTGTAACAAAGATGCCTTTGCTCAAGTGCTCAATACCTTTTCCTTCATTTTCTATAAAACCTCATTGGAATTTCCATTACTACCCTATCAACATTCTTATTACAACCACTTCATTAATCTCTGAAAAAGATTGAGACTCTCTCTACAGCTCTTCTCTTTTTGTGGAACCCCACCAAAATGGCCCTTGATAGTCTGGTCTTTCCTTGTGACCCAGTTCTGGATCCACTTCTACATTTTTAGGTATTCAATACAGCAAAACTCCATTCTCCACATGAATTTCTGTTGCTGTCCATTTGTGCATCTGTAACAAAGTATCTGAGAACAGGTAATTCATAGAGAGCAGAAACTTATTGCTGTCAGAGCTGGAGTCTGGGAAGTCTAAGATCAAGGAACTGACAGATTTTGTGTCTGGTAAGGGCTGCATTTCTCCTTCCAAGATGTTGCCTTGTTGCTAGATCCTCTGGAGGAAACACAGTGTCCTCCCATGACAGAAAGGATAGAAGGAACCCATGCTCTGTTATCACATGGAAATGTAGACGAAACAGAGACTGGGGCCTCACCAGACAATACATCTGACTGTGCCTGGATTTTGGACTAATTTCTTCACTTGAACCCTATTATGAGTTTGCTAATCCCATTCATGAGGGCTCCATCTTTATGACTTAACCACCTCCCAAAGGCCCCATCTCTTCATACTACTGTACTGGATCTTATGTTCCAACAGATGGGTAGGGTGAGTCATAAACCATCAAATCAAAGCAGATTCCTAAATGCCCTCTCTGGGGCCTCAGCTCCAATGTCTTTAGACCACCATCTTTTGCATGTTCCACCATTCCCTCAATGTGACAAACATAAAACGAACCCACATCACCTCCTGACCAATTCTCTCACCTCTATGGCCATCCAGCTCTTACAGGCACCTGCTCTGCAGTGAAGCAGACCTAGATATTAGATCTAGGTTTGAATCAAACACTTATACGGAGTGTGACTTTGTTGAGCTCAAGAGTTTTATCTGTCATATGGTGACAGTCTTACCTGTTCATATGGTTGCTATCTGGAATCAGCGGTATACATTATGGAGATAAAAGGTCTAAATCTTGTTGAAGATTTAACAAAAGTTAGCCAGGCATGGTGCTGCACACACCTTGAATCCTAGTACTTGGGAGGCTGAGACAGGAGGATTGCAGGTCTGCGGACAGCCTCAGTAACAGAGTGAGACTCTCAGCAACCCAATGAAACCTTGTTTCAAAATAAAAATAAAAATAGGCTGGGAGTGTAGCTCAGAGGTAGAATGTCCCTGGGTTCAATTCCCAGTGCCCCCCCACACACACATACAGATTTATCAAAAGCTAGTTATTATTTCACTCACTTCTCCTCTTCCTAGTTCTCTGTCAGGTAAATTGTCACAAACTAGTCAATCTTTCTTTAAATCTTCTCTTTTATTTGCACACAGATACTAATTATTAGCTACCTTATCTGGGATATTGAGCAATCTCCTTATTTCCCCACCTTACGTTTACCATAGACTCTTGTTTCTACTGTGAGTAGGAAACCATGTTGAAGCAGGTCAGCCTTTCACCACTAACTTCCTCTTTGTTCTGTCTCCAGCATTTGTTTGCTCTCCCCTCTCCCTTGATTAGGAGGAATGAATGGCTTCCCAGAATTTTCATGATAAATTCTACAGCAAGGTCTTGATCTATCTATAGTGGTGTTATCATTTCTCTGTCCCAGTCTTCTTCCCAAATTTGTTCTAGTAAACACATCCTTTTCTTTTGGTGAATCCCTTGTCTTCCCCATTCTAATCACTGAGCTGTTTTGGGAGTTGTCATTCATGGTATCTATCTTTGGCCACCAGAAAAATATATATATATATATAATATAATATATAAGTGAAATATATAATGAATATATATATATAATAAATATATTCTAGGTTGAGTCACTTGGGTTCTTTCTTTTTTGGATTTTTTTTTCTAATTGAAATGAGGAGAAAAGTCTTTTCTTTCCTGGAAGCTGAGCTGGGCACTGTGAACCTTGGAGCTGCCAGGCACAGTTTTGCCTTGAACAGCCTGAAAGAATGAAGTGTGCTAGCATCAGGTTGCAGTTGTACTTGAGGCTAGCTTTCCCTTGATCTAACAGATTGGCTCTGGGAACCAGTGAATTTTCCTTTTGACATTTAGCATAAGTTGGAAGACCATCAGTTGGAACCAAGCATTTTGACATATAACACTGTCTTTTCAACAGAAACCTATCTTCTTGCCCAAACCCATCCAAGCTGGTCTACCCACTGATCAGTGAAGATATTGTGTACCTCCTCTTCTTCCTGCCTTTGACCAAATTGACCTCCTTACTAGGAATGTGTCTCTCATCTCTAGCTCTGAAGCCTGCGTGTTCCCTAACACTAAACTCAGAAGCTTTCTCTTCCATGAAGCTCAATATTTCTGCCATAAGGGTGAGGGAGTACCTCTTTTTCTGAAGACCTAAACTTTAGAGTCTAGAGCCTGAAAGTACTGAGATCACCTCATATATGACTTACTAATTAGATCAGTAAGGCTTGCTATATTTTTCCGATCTACCAAATTATAATAAGAAATGTGGGGGGCCAATGAAAACATCTTAACAAATCCTACCATTTATAGGTAAGAAATTAACGTCTAGAAGTGAAAAGACAGTTCAAAATCACAAACCCAGTTCAGAGACAAGCACATTAGAAGTTCCTTAAAGATACTCATGCCTTATTGCTAAGATATCGGACAGGAAGAGATGATTTAGAAGCTTTATTCATCTAAAAGCATCTACATTGTTAGAGGTATGGGGCAATAGAAAATTATTTGAAAAAAAAAAAGATTTTAAGTGATGAAAACTGAAAGGCTGTATTCTTTCTATCATCTGGAGGTACTCCTAGGCAGCAAAAGTATTGGTTGTAACCTTGGAGGGACTCCCAGGCCTGTAGAAGTCATGGACCTTGCCACATGCAGTAGGGTGGGGGACATGGTATCGGGGAACTATCAGAATTTTAGTGAGAGTTAGGGGATATTGTAGCCTTCTCTTGTCTGTGAGGGATACGTTCCAAGACCTGAAACATAGAACAGTACTAAAGTTTATATAGAGTTGTTTTTCCTATATACATACACAGCTAAGATAAAGTTTAGTAGGAAGTTAACAATAATAACTAATGATAAAACAGAACGATCATAACAATATATGATAAAAATTGTTACATGAATATGGTCTATCTCTCTTACAACAGCCAAGGGATGGATAGCATATACAGAGTGGATATGCTGGACAAAGGGATGATTTGTGTCCCATGAAGGATAGAGCAGGATGGTGAAAATTTCACCAAACGAGTAGAACTTATGAACAGTTTATTTTTTGGAAGTTTCCATTTTTAGACTGTGGATGACCATAGGTAACTGAAACCACAGAGAACAAAATTGTGAATAAGTGGGGGGGTACTACTGTAGAAGGAAGAAATGAGAAATCTATTCAGGGTAAAAGAGAATTTGCATATAGCCACACGGATGGACTGGTGCATAGAGTTCACCAGGAGGATGCCTGCGAGGAAACTGCTGGAGCAGGAAGGAGAGGTTTGAGTAAGTTATAAACACAAGTGGGCTATCAGGCAGTGGGCTATCAGATGAGGAAGGAAGCTTGCTGTTTCTCATGGATCAAGGGAGGGGCACACAGAAATGTCTCCATGAAGGAAGAGGAGATGGTGGAGAAAGGAGATAGAGGTTCCCTCACGGATAGACCCCCGATAACAAAGGTTCTCTTAGTAAATTAATAAACAACTTATTTTGGAATCTGAACAGTGGTTTAGTAAGGTTCTGAAACAGGTATTTTAAATTTCATTTTATGTTATTTGAAAGAAATATATGCATAAGACATTGGTTTCTAATTCTTTACCTTCTCGCATGTGGTATGTCTCCTTAGGCCAACTTGTTCAAGTTTCTGGTGTATAAAGACTTGGTCCCATTTTGGTGTATTTGGGAAGTGGTGGAATCTTTAATAGGAGGGACACAGTGGGGGGTCTTTGAGCCTCATTAGAGGCCCCAAATGGCAGAACCAATTATGTTGGGCTGAAACCTCTAAAACCAGGATCCAAATTAAACCTTTTCTCATTATAAGTTGACTGTCTCAGGTATTTGCTATAGTGACAGAAGACTGACTAACACAGGTTCTAGAGGTAGAGTATAATCTGTCCTTATTGTGTATTTTAATAAGCTTCAGTGCAGTATTCCTATTGAAAGTAAAGAGGTCACTAAGGTTTACATTCGAGTTAGCATTAATAACTAGAGGCCAGAAATGCAGAGTCATGTAAGAGATAAGACAGGGCTCCTAAGCTAGCAGGACAAATAGTCACCAGTTTCAACCTATTAGTGTGTTAAAAAAAAAAAAAAAAATGAAGCGTGTCAATTAGAGGTGAGCATAGTGTTCCTGAAACTTGGAAAGACGGAAAGGCCAAAAGCAACTGTGGAGTGTACCCTTCTTCTGTGGTCCAAGTGAAAGGCCTTTGCCCTCAGTGTTTCCCTCCCAGTGGGAAAATTGGCCTCAGCGTATAGATGACACAGGGACCATGGCTGAGAGGCTTTGCCAGTTTTCAAGTGACTGTAGAACAATGGTTAAGGGCCCAGACTTTTCATAACTCATGTCAAATACTGGCTCTGCTGTTTACTAATTACATGACGCAAGTGAGTTTTTAAATCTGCACCTCCATTTCTTCACCTATAAAATGGAAGTGATAATAGTAAGTACCACCCCCCCAAGAATTCTAGGAGGATTAAGGTAAACACTTAAAATAGATGCTGTGATTATAATTCCACTGGCAAAGCCACCTCTGGCTGACTAGCATGCCTGTCTTAAGCCTATGGTACTCAATAATTGTCTTCTCTCATTCTGATGCAACTTTCAACAAGCAACCTACTCCTTCCCGTGTAGGTTTGCTCACACAGAAAACAATGTGCTTATCACAGAGATTCCAAAAAGGCCCCATCCCATCCCAGAGCCTGCAATTTCTTATGGCAAATTGATAAATTACCCATGGTTGTGTCTGAGCCTCCCACACTGCCTGGCCACATCACAGAGGCAAGATACAGGCATGCTGTTAATGGAGAATTTCTGGTCCAGGAGCAGAATGGCTTTGATTTCAAAATCTCCACATAGGCGTTCTGGTGCCTATCTCAGCCTTAATGTTTTGGGTTAGAATGCAGATGCACAGGCTCTGCTTTTACTGCAGAGTAGGGTGTGGGAGTCCCCAGCCTCTAAAGCAGAGGGCCAATCTTAGCTGGCTTCCCTCCCAGGATCGGTACCAGCAGTGTGAGCTCTCTGTGTAATCCTGCACATCACAGAGGCCTGAAGAGCTCCAGAGGCTGCTGACCCTGATGTGGGCACCTTTGCATGGGAGAATAAACAGCTTTTAGGAAATTGGTGGGCTAAAAAATTACAGGAGGTGGGGGAGGGGAGCTGAAAGCAGAAGCATCAGTCAATGACCTGCAGTGAGTCCTCCTTCTCAGGGAAACCTTCCAAATGTTTTCAATTCATTCTGCGACCCTCCCTGAGACTCCACTCTTGGAATTCATGTGCGTTTCTAAGCCTCCTTGGTTAAAAGTGTAAGTCATGCTGGAGGGAGCAGAGAGCTTTCGGTGGTGACACCCATGCGTGGGATGATACCTATACATTCAGTGAGACTTCCTTCATCGCTGAGTTGAGTTCCCCTTTAGGAATTAGCAGCTTTGTGAGTTTGGTTTTGTTTTGAAAGAGAAGGAGCAATGTGAATAGGGAGATAGCAGAGAGCATAGGTTGAGACATCTTGAGGGAACCATGAGATCTGCTTAGAGTTGGGGGAGGGGGGCTTGAGAGGTTCAAGTGTAGGTGAATTTGGGGGCATCTAGCTGCTTTCAGAATGGCCTGAGAGGGTAACCAAGAATTATAATATTGCTACCTTGGAGAAACACAGCTTGAGATCCCAATAAACAATCTGTAAAGGAACTTTAAAAAACACAACTCATTTCTAACCGAAGTCTTAAATAGGAGAATCCTATATGGGATCTGGCAAGAAAAAGCCCAGCAAGCCTTTGGTGTGGCACTGGGAGAGGGCAGGGTGTGGGCCAGAGCATAGAGCCTAGAGGATTGAGTTTCAGTTGGAAGAACAGTTGTCCCTGGGGTCTGAGGCAGGCAGTGACCTGTTGAAAACCCGGGACCAGCTGAGAAAGTTACCCAGAGCCTGGTAGGTAGGATGTCTTGTGTTTAAGAAGAGAAGGTTCAGGGCGTTCAGGTTATGCTGACGCTTCATTCTGGGTCCTTGGGCCAGATTTCCCTCTTCACTTTGGGACAGCCCAGAACCTGGGTCTGCGCCTACCTTTCTCCTGAGGGACCCTGAAGAAAGGAGAGACAGGTAAGAACTCCGTAGAAGCAGGGAAGTGTTGGCTCCGGAAGCCAGAGTGAGGAGACGTGGATCTGCACACAGTTCAGGGCTAGGAGCGAGGGACAGGGTGCGAAAGGGAAGGGGGCTCTGGAGGATCAAGGGAAGACACGGAGGCAGGACTCACACACCTAGCAAAGGTGAGGTGCTGGGGTCCGCGAAGAGAGTTGGGGAAAAGGGAGTCGCAGCGAGGAGGAGACAAGCTAGGCAGGGACGACCCTGGGAAAGCTGTCCCTGCGGCGAAGTGTGCGCCAAGGACTGAGGCCCCCAGGGTCTAGGCGGGCAGGCGGGCGGCGTGGGACCGCAAAGGCTGAGGCGCCTGAACAGGTGAGCAGCAGCCGGGCGCTAGGTCCCCGCCCTTCCCTGCGATCCTGCCTCCTCCTACGGATTCTCCCGGCTCTTAGCTGCTCCGCGGCTCCCCTCGGTTGAGGGTTTTGCAACTGGCAGCTGCCTTTTTTTTTTTTTTTTTTTTTCTCCCCTCCCCTGTCTTGGTCTCTCCTTCTTCTTTTAGGTTGCTCCACCCCGCCCTGAATCAGGCGAGGGCGAACTAGCTGGGCTGCGGCTGCCAACTCGCACCGGCTGCCTGTGCGAACTCCGGGAGTGGAGTCCCGCGCGCAGCCTGCTCCCTGCGGGGCGCGCTGCTCCGGCTCCCCGGGGCCCCGCGTTACCCCCCACCCCCCTCAACCCTTCCCCACTTTCCCCCCTTTTGCAATCACATGGCATTTTAAGAATGCCGGAAAGATGGCGGTAGCGGCGGCGGCGGCAGCAGCAGGGCCGGCTGGCGGGGGAGGCGGCCGGGCGCAGCGGAGCGGGCTGCTGGAAGTTTTGGTGCGGGATCGCTGGCATAAAGTTCTGGTGAACTTGAGCGAGGACGCCCTAGTTCTGAGCTGCGAGGAGGGCGCTGCGGCGTACAACGGCATCGGGACTGCCACCAATGGCTCCTTCTGCAGGGGCGCTGGGACCGGGCACCCGGGCACCGGCAGCTTGCAGCCCCCGGACTCGCCCGCGGGGGTCCGCACCGCCTTCACCGACCTGCCGGAGCAGGTGCCCGAGTCCATCTCGAACCAGAAGCGCGGCGTGAAGGTGCTGAAGCAGGAGCTGGGCGGGCTGGGCATCAGCATCAAGGGGGGCAAGGAGAACAAGATGCCCATACTCATCAGCAAGATCTTCAAGGGGCTGGCGGCCGACCAGACCCAAGCCCTGTACGTGGGCGACGCCATCCTGTCGGTGAACGGAGCGGACCTGCGGGACGCCACCCACGACGAGGCAGTGCAGGCGCTGAAGCGCGCTGGCAAGGAGGTGCTGCTGGAAGGTAAGGGGTTAATGCCGCGCGAGCCGCGCAGTGCACACACCTACTCGCCTGCCCTCCTGCGCACTCAACTCACTCGCGCTCAGCCGCGTGCCCTCACACTCCAGGGGCGAGGGTGTGTGTGCGTGTGTGTGTGAGCGCAAGCGCCTGCGAGTGACAACTGCATGGAGTTTTGGCAACTTTCACCTACCGGGTTTGGGGGGGGGGTAACTTGTCTGCACCCCGGAGTCCTCCCAGGTTTTGACCTAGGAGGGGTGTTTGAAAAGGCAAAGAGAGCAGGGTTTCTTGATGGGTTCTGGTGCTTAGTTTCCCTTGTTGTTTCTCCTCCTCCTCCTCCTCCTATTATTATTATTATTATTATTATTATTATTATTATTATTATTTTATCTGCAGTTAATTCAAGAGTAATTTAGAGGCTGGGAGGAGGAAGGGAGGGGAAAAGTCGATCCAGGATATTCACTAGTTCACTTTGCAAAGCCTGTCCAGTGCTTAGTTGCAACTCTGTTAGTTTTCTGCTTTGATAAAATGTCCCTCTCGGAAACCTGGGCCACCAAGTCTGAGAAGGTTGAATTGGTAAAGGAGCCTGAGAGAGGGGGCAGTGTTTGAATGCTAAACTCCAGCAATCTTCCACTTCTCTCCTGCAAACTGGAGAAGAGGGCAAGGAGCTGCACGTGGGGAGGAGGGCCGGGGCAGGGAGAGAGGTGGCTGTGTAGGCACAACCTCTCTTCCCCTGCTGGGCAGTGAACTTGGGCATCAGGCTGGATTCCTGCTTGCTCTGGGTGGAGAGCTGCTGAAGAGATTTCTCTGCCTGCGTTTTCTGGAGTGGTGTGGAATCAGCTCCGCATTTGCAGTTTCCCCTGCATGGGAGGGACCTTAGAAATTCCCTCTCAAGATCTGAAGCTCCCAGCCCCCTCATTATTGACTGCGAATAGAATCAGAAACACCCATTTTGTACCTGTCCTGGGACAAGTGGCAGTGTGTGTGGGGAGAAGGGCAGGCAACAGCTGTCAGCTGTGTTTCTTATTTACCTATTACCAACTTAGCACTTTGTACATACCTCTGTTGGCACTTTATCTATCTTTTCACCCCCCCCCCACACACTATAGATTGAGTTGTTTAGGGGGTCTTTTATTTACTTATGAACTTTCTTGAAGTTAGGTGCTCAATGACATATGTAAGATATGAGTGAATAAACTCATAGCTATGGAATCAATATTTCCACTGAGACCTTGTGATATGATAAATGATTTAAACTCTAATCTAAGGATTTAAGTCAATTCCCTGCTCATCTAATTGAGCCAGTGTGTGACACAGAAAGTTCAAAGTTGAGAGACCAACTTTGCGCCCTGTATGGCAGCTTATGCAAGTCCCTGCTATGTGAAAGGCCCACCTCCAGCCTGGGAATACAAACACCGTTTCCCCCCCTTATTTGTCTAGAGGATTTGTGATGTCTTCATATTTAATTACCACTTTGGATCCAGACAGTGGAAGACTATTTGCTTTGGCTTGATGATTAACATAAGTAAACAGAAAAAAGTTTTCTGGACTCAAGTGTGTATTGGTTTGGGTGACAAGGAGTAGCTGGGATCTGAGGCCAGTGCAGTTTGGACTGTCAGCTTCTGGACACCTGCTCTGCTTGCAATATTTACTGAAAATATTGAGGGTAATGGAGACAACAGGCAAGAAATGTTTTAAAAATTTTAGGTACTGTCCTTTATTATGTCTGTTATTTTCTTCCTCTCCTTGGTTTCTAATTAATAGTGATTTGGCAAAGAGTTTTTTTTTTTTTTTTTTTTTTTTTTTTTTT
>PVLC010023095.1:6667-26092 GCA_004027655.1 Graphiurus murinus | reverse complement strand
AAAAAAAAAAAAAAAAAAAAAAAAAAAAAAGATGGATTTGGCTCCCTTTCTTCCTCATGGGATTCCCTCTGCTGTGGTGTGATGCGTGAGGCCTTACCCAGGCGCAGCCCTCTGGCTTGGGCTTCTGGATCTCCAGAACCATGAGCCGAATGCATTTGGTTCATCACATCAGCCAATTGTGTTCATTACTTTGAAGGAGACCTCAAATTCCTGCGCTTTTGTAGATTTTCTTGGCTCCTATCAACTCGCCGTTGTTGATCCTACATTCCTACCCCACAGATACTGAGGTTTCTGCTTTTTCTAGCTTGCTAAGTTTTCGTTATTTTTTTATTCAGCCACTTTCTGCTTTCTAAAATTTGTTAGCATCTCTTATTAGTTATTTTCTTAACTTTTTTGTTCTTGTAGGTTTATACTTTGTAATTTTTTAAATTGTCATTTAATAGGATGTAGAGAGGAATTGTAAAGATAACTTCTTTTGTAGAAATCAGAATTTTTCAAGCTGTCCCAGGTGAGTGAGTGCCTGTCCAGAGTGGAAATCACTCGTGTGGCTGACAGTGGCCGTGGAGAAATGAGGCGCAGTTCCTTTCATTCCCTTTAGATTTCGGGCCTAGATCTACTACATGTGCCTGAAACTCCCTTTTTATTCTTATAGCACTCCCTTTGTGCCATGGCCTCCGGCATTTAAACTTTTGTCTTTTTTGTTCTTGACTATGATATAATAGAAAGATAGAGGATAAGATGACTTTATCTAGTTAATTCATAGTAAGTTAGAATTTATAATACACTCAGAGGCATTTGATGTCAAGGGAAACTTTCCATAGTTACAGTGTGCTTCTTAATGTTTATTCATACATCCATTCACAGTTTTTGTATTTGTTTTTGTATTGGGGATTGAACCCAAGGGCATGCTATCTCTGAACTATACCACCATTCCTACTTTTTTAATTTTTTTTTTAACAGTCTTGCTAAGTTGCTGAGACTGTCCTAGAACCTGTGATCTTCCTGTCTCAGCCTCTCAAGTACTGGGATTATAGGTATGAGCCACTACGCCTAATGTGAGTTAATTTTAAGTAGTGAATATGAGCACAAATATTATTAGAAATACACTAATAGAGCCAGGTGTGGTGGTGCACGCTTGTAATCCCAGCATTTGGGAGGCTGAGACCGGAGGATCCAAGTTCGAGGCCAGCCTCAGCTACCTAGTGAGGCCCTCCGCAACTTAGTGAGACCCTATTTCAAAATAAAGAATAAAAAAAATAGGTCTGGGGGTGCAGCTTGGAGGTAGAATGCCCCTGAGTCCAATCCCCAGTACCTAAAAATAAATAAATAAATAAATAACTCACAAGTATTCCAAGAACTTGTTCAAACACCTTTTGAGCTATGTATAAACATACTTTTTATGTTAACACTTATTTGATACTTTTTTCAAATCACAGAACGTCTTCTAAATAATAACATAGCTAAACAGATTTGGGTAGTTAAGATTTTACCCATGTTATCCAGATGAATAAATGACCAAGATAAATGTTTTGTCTCTTGAGGATGATTTTGGAAGTATAGATATGACTTCAAGTTGGTTCTAATATTATAAAATATTCATGAGTTACTATGAATGACTATGTTCCAGATTTTAGTAGAATAATTATAAGGAATCTGAAATGGTGTTTATGACATCAAACAAGCCAAGAGAAAAATTTTTACAAAAGAGTCTACATTAAGTTTTTGTGTGAGAAAGTTCAAATGGAGCTCAGTAACTGAAAATTTCTCATTAAGAAATTAATTATTTAAGCCGGGCGTGGTGGCGCACGCTTGTAATCCCAGCATTTGGGAGGTTGAGACCGGAGGATCCGGGTTCGTGGCCAGCCTCAGCTACCTAGTGAGGCACTCTGCAACTTAGTGAGACTCGGTTTCAAAATAAAGAATAAAAAATAGGGCTGGGGGTGTAGCTCGGAGGTAGAATGCCCCTGAGTTGAATCCCCAGTACCACAAAAAAAAAAAAAAAAAAAAAAAAAAAAAAAAGAAATTAATTATTTAAAATACAAGTATAAAAGAATACAGTTGCTTTAGAAATTTCAAGTAATGCAGTGCGGAGGTTATTTTCAATGTTAAAATAATGTTGGACTTACAGTTACTGCCAAGAAGAAAAGTAATTTCAGGCCACAATCTTCAAAACAAGCAGAAACCTCCTTTCTGGAATAGGCCCAGAAGCTCCAGTTCTGTGAACAGTTTTTGTATTTGTGGGATCTTAACTGGCAGTTAAACAGACCAAATAACAGCAGGGAGTTCAGATGGCAGGTGAAAGGTATAGTTGATCAGTGTCAGAAGAGGAATATTTATGGTTTCAGTGACTTCCCTATAAAATATGGGGATTATTTCATAAAAGCAATACTGCCTGTGTTTTCCTGCACATAATTAGTGTATTCTGAATTGCTTTTTTCTTTCTGAGATACTAGGTTGAGGAATAAAAACATATGACCAAAGTTGTATTCTGCTTTTTGCCTGCCTTTAGCCAAGACAAATATTCCGTGTATTCAGTTTTACACAAGCATGTGCTTCTCTGCAATTGGGCAATGTACATTTGTTCAAGTATTCATATTCCACATATGTGCAATTAATATCTGCTGAAATGTTTTTCTTAGATGTTATCATTAATGAAGAATTGGTCTAGTTTGACCCAGCTGATTTGATTCATAAATCTCTTCCCAGTGTTCTCTAGTAAACACTTTGCCTCTGCTGTTGAACTCTGGTAATAGACACATCACACAATTATATGTCAAGCTGTGATTTTATTTATGTTTATTTAACTTGGGATTTGCTGGCTTTTTTGGGGGGGTGAGAGTCTTGAGGATGGAACCCAGGGGCATTCTACCTTCCAGCTACAGCTATACCCCCAGCCCTTTTTTATTTTTCATTTTGAAACAGGAACTCCCTAAATTGCTGAGGGTTTCCTAAGTTGCTGAGACTGGCCTCAAACCTACAGTACTCTTTCAGTCTCCCCAGAACCAGGATTATAGATGGGAGCCACTGTACCTAGCCTGCTGACCTTTTGTAAAAATTTATTTATTTATTTATTTGTTCATTCATTCATTTATTTATTTATTTATTTTGCAGAACTGGGGATTCAACCCAGGGGCATTCTACTTCTGAGCTAAACTCCAGTCCTGTTTTTATTCTTTATATTGAAACACGGTCTCACTAAGTTGTAGGGGGCCTCACTAAGGAGCTGAGGCTGGCTGCAAACCCGGATCCTCCAGTCTCAGCCTCCCAAGTACTGGGATTACAAGCATGCACCACCACACCCGGCTGACCTTTTTAAATTTATGGACTACACTCTTTTCAGCAGTTTTATACAAATTTTAGCCATTATGTCTTCAAATATTCTACCCTCCCCTCACTTTTTTTTTTTTTTCTCCTCTGTCTGGGACTCTGAGAAGAGACCTTTGAACTGTGTGTTGCTTATCCTCTGTTTTACTGTTTCCTTTAATTTTTCTAATTCACTTTATATATTTGTTGTTGTCCTACATTCTGGTTCATTATTGCTGTCTGCTGCTGTTAAATACATGGGATTTTTTTTTTTTTTTTTTTTTTTTTTGCAGTACTCAGGGGCGTTCTACCTCCGAGCTATACCCCCAGCCCTATTTTTTATTCTTTATTTTGAAACAGGGTCTCATGAAGTTGCGGAGTGCCTCACTAGGTAGCTGAGGCTGGCCGTGAACCCAGATCCTCCAGTCTCAGCCTCCCAAATGCTAGGATTACAAGTGTGCGCCACCACGCCCGGCTCTTATATGGGATTCTTAATTTCAGAAATTGTATTTTTTTTTTTGCTGGGCGTGGTGGCGCACGCTTGTAATCCCAGCATTCGGGAGGCTAAGACCGGAGGATCCGGGTTCGTGGCCAGCCTCAGCTACCTAGTGAGGCACTCCGCAACTTAGCGAGACCCGGTTTCAAAATAAAGAATAAAAAATAGGGCTGGGGGTGTAGCTCGGAGGTAGAGCGCCCCTGAGTTCAATCCCCAGTACCGAAAAAAAAAGAAATTGTATATTTTTTTTAACTTTTCCTATGCCCATTTGATTCTTCATACATAGATTTCAATGGCATTTTTATTGGAAACTCTTTTTTGGCTCATTAATCCATCTTTTCTCCTATTTTCTTGGACATACTAATCATGGTTTTTTTTGTTTTTTGTGGTACCAGGGATTGAACCCAGAGACATTCTACCTCTGAGCTACACTCAGTCCCCCAGCCCTATTTTGTATTCTTTATTTTGAAACAGGGTCTCACTAAGTTGCGGAGTGCCTCACTAAGTAGCTGAGGCTGGCTGCAAACCTGGATCCTCCAGTCTCAGCCTCCCAAATGCTGGGATTACAAGCGTGTGCCACCACGCCCGGCTCTTCTTGATTTTTAAAACAGGGTCTCACTAAGTTGTGGAGGGCCTCACTAAATAGCTGAAGCTAGCTGCAAACCCATATCCTCCTCTCTCAGCCTCCCAAGTACTGGAATTATAAGCATGCACCACCACACCTGGCTTATTCTTTATTTTGAAACAGGATCTCATCAATTTTCGAAGAGTCTCACAAGTTGCTGAGGCTGGCCGTGAACCTGCTGTTCTCCTGTCTCAGCCTCCCAAGTACTGGGATTACAAGCATGCACCACCACGCCTGGTTTTGGGTCCTATTTTTTATTTTTCATTTTGAAACAAGGTCTCACTAAATTGCTAGAGGGTCTCATTAAATTGCTGAGACAGTCCTCCTGCCTCAGCCTCCCAAGTACTAGATTATAGACATGTGCCACCATGCCCAGCTTCAGAGTTACTTTTGACTAAATCATTTCATAATTCTAAACATATCACATATTCTGACCATTTTGAATAATGGTAATACTCACTTCTATTCATATCCATAAAAGAAAAACTGTAAAGAAATATACCTGGGGCCAGGGATGTAGCTCAGTAGTAGAGTATGTGCTTATCCCAGCATCAAAAAGGAAAGAAGGTACTGGGCATGGTAGCGCACACTTGTAATCCCAGTATTTGGGAGGCTGAGATTGGAGGATCTGGGTCTGCAGCTAGCCTTAGCTACTTAGTGAGGCCCTCTGCAACTTAGTGAGACCCTGTTTCAAAATAAAGAATAAAAAATAGGACTGAGGGTGTAGCTTGGAGATAGAATGCCCCTGGGTTCAATTCCCAGTACCGAGGGAAAAAAAAAGGAAGGGTGGGAGGCAGAAATAATAGCCTTTGTTTAAAAATAATAATAAATTAGCCGGGCGTGGTGGCGCACACTTGTAATCCCAGCATTCGGGAGGCTGAGACCGGAGGATCCAGGTTCGCAGCCAGCCTCAGCTACCTAAGTGAGGCACTCCGCAACTTAGTGAGACCCGGTTTCAAAATAAGGAATAAAAAATAGGGCTGGGGGTATAGCTCGGAGGTAGAATGCCCCGGAGTTCAACCCCCAGTACCGCAAAAAAAAAATAAAATAAAAATAAAAATAATAATAAATTTAAATTCATAAAAAACATTCTTTGTTTTGTAGCTTTAGACCACCACTTATCATCTGATTGACTACTCTGAAATCTCTAGTTTGACCCTAATTATAAACTTACCTACCTATTTTCCAATTCATAGGAAAGTAGAAGCTGTAAGTTGAAAAAATGGCCAGTGGGAGGGTGGTATGAGTCATAAACTATAAGATTCGATGTCAATGGTGAAGACAGGCCTGTCCTCTCATGACTGATAGACTCCTGAGTCCCCAGCTGACCACAGAACACTGGGCCCTAGATCACAGATCTCTCTCTCTCTGGGAGTTTGGATAGTTCAGTCTGGATCCCATTTTGCCCAAGTTACCTTTTGACGTATTGGTTCCTAGTGTGTGTTAGGGAGGACAGTGAAATCAACCTAATGTAGTGGAGGAAGGTGAACACTGTATCCTTAATTCCTTGGTATATTCTTTCCAAACAACTTCACAGTTTAAAATGCATCAAAATAAGCCGGGTATGGTGGCACACACTGGTAATCCCAGTACTTAGGAGGCTGAAACAAGAGGATCACAGATTCCAGGACAGCCTCAGCAAGTAGTAAGATTCTCATCAATGTAGCAAGACCTTGTTTCAAAATAAAAATTAAAAAATAGGACTTGGGGTATAGTTTGGAAGTAGAATGCACTTGGGTTCAATCCCCACTACCACCAAAAAAAATAAATAAATGCATCAAAATAAAATATTTGCATTTTAATGACAATAGTTCTTTTCATTCATTCACTTTAATTCTCCATTTAACCACTAACAGCAAGAATGTGGTGGGTGGAGGAAAGGTATCCTACCACTAGAGCAAGTAGACTCGGTGCAGGGGTGAGAATGCATAGAGGAGAACCAGGGGCTGAGAGGTTTGCTCTTGTGCCTCTGCTTCGTCTTTTCCTGTCCCACACACTGTCTAGCTCCTCATAGCCCCTCTCAGGATCCTCTTAGGAAGAATAGTCATGTTTCGGGCTTCTTTCAGGATTCTTTGTTATGGTTTCTTGCTATTGACGTCTCAAGCCTGAAGCATGCTTTATGCTATTTTTTTTTGTGTGTGTGTGTGGTACTGGGGATTGAACTCAGGGGTATTCTACCTCCGAGCCTTACCCCCAGCCCTGTTATTTTTATTCTTTATTTTGAAATAGGGTCTCACTAAGTTGCGGAGTGCCTCACTAGGTAGGTGAGGCTGGCCGAGAACCCAGATCCTCGAGTCTCAGCCTCCCAAATGCTGGGATTACAAATGTGCACTACCATGCCCAGCTTTATTGTTTATTTTTGAAACAGGGTCTCACTAAGTAGCTGAGGCTGGCCGTGAACCCGGATCCTCCAGTCTTAGCCTCCCAAGTACTGGGATTACAAGCGTGCGCCACTGCACCCAGCTGCTAGTTATTTTCAGTGTGGTTCCTTCCTAACCAAAACAGGAAGCTGTCCTCATCAGAGAATCAAGGGCTTTTCATCCTTTTAGGGTTTTTTTCTTTTTTTTACTAGTCTCCAAATTTGAAACTGCCATACTCTTGTCTACTGCTGTGAATGCATACATGTTTTATATTAATTGAAAATACTGTGTATAATATTTTTTAGGAAGTAACCTTTGCTTTGTGTAACTTTTGGCTAAATTTATCCTATCGGAGCAATCTTCTACTTGTTGCTTTTTCATCTAGATTTTTTTTTTTTTTTGTGGTACTGGGGTTTGAACTCAGGGGCATTCTACCTCCAAGCTACACTCCCAGCCCTATTTTTATTCTTTATTTTGAAACAGGGTCTCACTAAGGTAGCTGAGGCTGACCACAAACCTGGATCCTCCTGTCTCAGCCTCCCAAATGCTGGGATTACAAGCATGCGCCACCACGCCGGGCCTTTCATCTAGATTTTACATTAGTTATCTTTATCTATTGCTGTATAAAAGATTACCCCCAAATTTAACAAAGCATTTATCAAACATTGGTCATCTCACAGTTTCTGTGGGTCAGGAACCCAGGAGCAGCTTAAGTCTTCTCCTGAGGGTTACAGCCAGGCAGTCAGCCAGTAGAAGGCTTACCTCGGAAAGGCTGTTTCCAGACTCGCTTACATGGTTATTAGCTGACCTCAATTCTTGCTGACTGTTGGCCACAGTCCTCAGGTTCTTGCCTCATCGGCCCCTCCCTAGGCTAAGGACATGGCAGCTAGGGCTTCTCCCAAGAGGGAGTAGTCTATGAGAGAAGGAAGAGAGCTGCAGAGTCTGCGGTCTTTTATAACCATCACAGTTAGCATATTTTTTAGGTCATACAGACCAACCTTGGTAAGACATGAAAGGGAACTGACTCTCTAAGAGTATGACTTCCAGGAGATGGGGGTGGGCTATTTGGGAGCCGTCTGTTTTTGTTGTTGTTTTTCTCCCTTAAATTCTTGTCTGTGGTACTGGGGATTGAACCTAGGAGCATTTTACCTCTGAGCTACACCCCCAACCCTTTTTTAGGCTTTCAGCAACCTAGTGAGACCCTGTTTTCAGGTAAGAAATAAAATCAGGCTGGGGGTGTAGCTTGGAGGTAGAATGCCTCTGGGTTCAAGCCCCAGTACCAAACAAACAAATAACAAATGCCTGGCTCCTATTACAGGTTAAGTAGAGTTTTTCCTTCATTGCATTTTCTTTATATATAGGCAAACAATTCTCTCTTAATCCAAACAAATATTGATGAGGGAACAGTCAGTAAATCAGTGTAAATGTCAGACTTAGAAGGGAACATTTAGTAAATCTTCATGATATTGGCAGATCTAAGAACAAATTTTCACCTCAGCACTATCTGATTAAGAAACCATCTGATTTTATTTATTTATTTATTTATTTTGCAGTACTAGGGATTGAACTCAGGGGCATTCTACCTCCAAGCTATACCCCCAGCCCTATTTTTTATTCTTTATTTGGAAACAGGGTCTCACTAAGTTGCAGAGTGGCTCACTAGGTAGCTGAGGCTGGCTGCGAACCCAGATCCTCCTGTCTCAGCCTCCCAAATGTTGGGATTACAAGCATGCACCACCACGCCCGGCTGACACCATCTGATTTTAGATTTTTTTTTTTTTTTTTTTTTTTTGCGGTACCGGGGATTGAACTCAGGGGCATTCTACCTCCGAGCTACACCCCCAGCACTATTTTTTATTCTTTATTTTGAAACCGAGTCTCACTAAGTTGCGGAGTGCCTCCTTAGGTAGCTGAGGCTGGCCGAGAACCTGCATTCTCCGGTCTCAGCCTCCCGAATGCTGGGATTACAAGTGTGTGCCACCATGCCTGGCTGATTTTAGATGTTTAGACACAACATACTGGTTTTTGTTTTGTTTTTTGCGATACTGGGGATTGAACTCAGGGGCATTCTACCTCCGAGCTATACCCCCAGCCCTGTTTTTTTTTTTTTTTTTATTCTTTATTTTGAAACTGAGTCTCACTAAGTTGCAGAGTGCCTCACTAGATAGCTGAGGCTGGCCACGAACCTGGATCCTCCTGGCTCAACCTCCAAAGTACTGGGATTATAGGTATAAGCCACTATGCCCAGCTTTTTTTTTTTTTTTTTTTTTTTTTTGCGGTACTGGGGATTGAACTCAGGGGCATTCTACCTTCAAGCTATGCCCTGTTTTTTATTCTTTATTTTGAAACAGGGTCTCACTAAGTTGCGGAGTGCCTCACTAGGTATCTGAGGTTGGCTGCGAACCCGGATCCTCCGGTTTCAGCCTCCCAAATGCTGGGATTACAAGCATGCGCCACCACGCCCAGCTCTCAGCTTATTTTTTATTTTGAAACTGGTTCTTGCTTAACCGCTGAGGCTGGCCTTGATCTTCCTGTCTCAGCCTCCCACATACTGGGATCACAGTCATGGGCCACCACACTGGCTTCAATGAACTCTTAACAGAAGACTACAAAATCTATAAAGCTTTAGTAACAGCAAGCTTGATGCTTTGAGAACTAAAACTATCTGGAATCTCTATTATCAATAATATCCTTAGTTACTGGCACTAAAAATAGGATCATATATGTCTTGGGACCTTCTGTGTATTGATTCAGTAGCATTTACTGAATACTTACTATATTTCCAAGTTCTAAATTGGATTCTGGAAACTGATTAAAGAGAATTTTTAACAAGCATGTAATAGCTGGGCATGGTGGCGCATGCTTGTATTCCCAGTATTTGGGAGACTGAGATCGCAGGTTCGAGACAGCCTCAGCAAGCAGTGAGACTCTCATCAACCTAGCAAGACTCTGTTTCCAAATAAAAATAAAATAGGGCTGGGGGTATAGCTCAGAGGTAGAATGCCCCTGGGTTCAATTCCCAGTGCCAAAAAAAAATAACAAACATGTAGTCTGTTGGAAGAGGTAGGTATATAAACAAACCCAGAAGCATTCTACCTTCAAGCTACAGCTGAGCCCTTTTATTTTTTTATTTTGAAAGAGTCACTAAATTGCTGAGGCTGGCTTCAAACCTGTGATACTCTTGTCTCAGCCTCCCAAGTACTGGAAGTACTGGAATTACAAGAAAACACCACCATGCCCAGCCTTTTATTTGGGGGGGGGGGGGGTTGGTGTGTGTGTGTGTGTGTGTGTGTGTGTGTGTGTGTGTGTGTGTGTATGTTTTACTGGGGATTGAACCAGGGGCTTTCTACCTCTGAGCTACACCCCCAGCCCTATTTTATTTTTTATTTTGAGACAGACAGAGTCTCACTGGCTGTGAACCTGCAATCCTCCTGTCTCAGCCTCCCAAGTACTGGGATTACAAGCGTGCGCCACCACGCCTGGCTCCTCAGCCCCTTTTTCTTTTTCTTTTTTTAATCTTTTGTGGTACTGGCAGTTGAACCCAGGGGTATTCTACCTCCAAGCTACACCCCCAGCCCTATTTTGTTTTTATTTTGAAACAGGCTCTCACTACATTGATGAGTCTCACTATTTGCTGAAACTGTCCTCCAATCTGCGATCCTCCTGTCTCAGTCTCCCAAGTACAAGGGTTACAGGTGTGCGCCACCATGTCCGACTTCTCAGCCCCTCTTTAAAATTTTATTTTGAGACAGGGTCTTCCTAAATTGCCCGGGCTGGCCTAGAACTTACCATCCACCTGCCTCAGCCTCCTAAGTACCTGAAGTTACAGGTATGTGTCACTACATCCAGCTAGTGGTAGGTTTTTTGTTTTGTTTTTACATTCTAGGAATTGAACCCAGAGGCATTCTACCTCTAAACTATATCCCTAGCCCTTTTTATTTTTTAATTTTTAAAATTTTTTTGTGGTACTGGGGATTGAACCTAGCAGCTAATTTCAAGCTGCTGGTTACTTCAGAAGATCTGCCCTGAAGCAGGAATACTGAAAATGGGAAGTTATCTGAAGCAACTTGGTATATCTGTTGAGACCCCACAATTTTTAAACCTAAATATATCAACTGCTCTTAGAGATTAAGAGTTGTCTACTCAGAAATAAGTGGTTTTATTTCCTTATTTGTTTTTGTGGTACTAGGGATTGTACCCAGGGGCATTCAACTTCTGAGCTATACCCAGGCCATTTTATTTTGAAACCGGGTCTTGCTAAAGTGTGGAAGTTGTCCTTGAACCTATGACCCTACTGTCTCAGCTTTTTAAGTACTGGGATTATAGGTGTGTGTCACCACGCCCAACTCCTCTAGTCCTTTCTTATTTCAAGACAGCATCTTGCAAATTTCCCAGTCTATTCTCAAGTTTGCAGTCTTCCTATTGATGCTGGGGATTGAACCCAGCGGTGTTCTACCTCTGAGCTATATCCCCAGCCCTGTCTTATTTTTATTTTGAAACAAGATCTCACTAAATTGCTGAAGGCCTCGATAAGTTGCTGAGACTGTCCTGTCTCAGCCTCCCAGGTATTGGGATTATAGGCATGCACCACCACATCTGGTTTAAAGGGTAATCTTTAAGTGATTAAATCATTACTAACATAAAATAAAAATGATATGTATCAAAGATTTTAATAATTCATCAATTAATGAGAGAACCTGTAAGATATTGCATCTAGTTCAATGGAAAATTTTTTTAAAAGATGCATTAAGAAGATATCAGGAATGAGCCGGGTGTGGTGGCACACACTTGTAATCCCAGTACTTGGGAGACTGAGACTGGAGGATCTGGGTTCGTGGCCAGCCTCAGCTACCTAGTGAGGCATTCCACAACTTAGTGAGACCGGTTTCAAAATAAAGAATAAAAAATAGGGCTGAAAGTGTAGCTCAGAGGTAGAATGCCCCTGAGTTCAATCCCTAGTACTGCCAAAAAAAAAAAAAAAAAAAGATATCAGGAATGCTGAAATTAACTTGTTAAGAGATGCAAAACTTAAGGTGGACGTGGTGGCGGTGCACTTGTAATCCCAGTACTTGGTAGGCTGAGACCCGAGGATCCAGGTTCGTGGCCAGCCTCAGCCACTTAGTGAGACCTTGTTTCAAAAATAAAGAATAAAAAATAGGACTGAGGGTGTAGCAAAAAAAAAAAGAGAGAGAGATGCAAAACTTGCTTCTTAGGGAGGGGTCAGTTATACCTCTACTGGACAAAACCCATTTTCATTTCTGTGGGCAAGAAATATTTGCATTGCTAACACTTTTATTATTATTATTTTGTGTGTGTGTGGTACTGGGGATTGAATCCAGAGGCACTCTACCTTCAAGCTACACTCCCAGCCTAATTTAATTTTTTATTTTGAAACAGGATCTCACTAGGTTGATGAGAGACTCACTACTTGCTGAGGCTGTCCTTGAACCTTCGATCCTCCTGTCTCAGCCTCCCAAGTGCTAGGATTACAGGTATGCGACACCACACCTGGCTTGCTAACAATTTTATACAGCTTACAGAATTGAAAAATAGATGAAAGGCAGTAAAACATACATCTCCCAAAAGTGTAAACTAGATGAGACACCAGTAATCTATTTTTGTTAATTTTCAGGTCTTACCATTTACCCTGAAAATAATCATAGTTGGGAATGTATGCAGTACTGGTTTTGTTGGTTATTTTCAATCAGAAAAAGTAATCTCTCCCAGACTGGGCTCAAACTCAGAGGCTCAAGTGATCCTACTGCCTTATCCTTCCCAGCAGCTGGGGCTACATGTGTACCCCACCTCACCCATTTCAAATAATTAAATCTTCCCCCCCCCCTTAAGCAATGGAAATTTATTTTTTCACAGCCTGGAGGCTGGATGTCCAAGGTATCTGCAGGTTTGGTTTTTCCTTGGCCTACAGATATCAGCTTCTCACTGTGTCCTCACACGGCCTTCCTCCTGTTCAGGCATATGCCTGTTGTCTCTTTCTCCTCTAAGGGCGCTACTCCTGTTGGCTTAGCTCCCCAATCTAAGGGCCTCCTTTGATCTTAATCACCTCTTTAAAGACCTCATCTCCACATAGAGTCACATTCTGAAGTGCTGCTGTGTGCGATTTCAACATAGCTCTTTTACCAGGATGACATAGCCCATAACACTGGTGTGGTGTTAAAAATGTAGGAACTCCTGAGCCACAGGTGACTTTTCTAGACTCGATTGTGGGTTGGGGCAAAAGGCATCCCTGGCTGGGAACCGGGAGTCTGATGCCTCTGTGAGCACCGTGGACTCCAGCAGTCACCCTCCCTGGGTCTGCTTCTCAGGGTAAAGCAGAAAACTGTACCAGGTCATGGAGTTTCTGTCCAGCTTCTAAGATTTTATGTATCATGGTTCTTTTGCGCTTCTTGAATTCCCAATTCTTCCTGAATTCCCTATGCCTCAGAATGAGACCTAGGCATTCTCAAGGAACCATCTAAGGACATCTTATTACTGTGATAGATCAGTAATAGTCATTTCTGTGGAGAATGAGCCCCATGTCCGTGGACCCTTTTTTATTGCTGACTTCAGCTGACAGTGTTCTTGTACACCCTTTCCTTCCCTCCTCTACCCTTACCCCATAAACATTAAAAGCCTGCTTCTTGTGAAAGTGAACACTTCTTCTACAACATGTAAGAAGTTTATACTCCTGTACCACAAAATTTAGCTTTTAAACTCATGGAACTGGTCTGAAAGAATAGTGTATGCTTTTGTGTAACTATGATTTTCTGTTTTGAGTGATGATCATTGATCTCCCAGGAATATTTGTGGTTAGATTTAGTTTCCATCACATTCTAGAGAGTGTTTTTTTTTTTTTTTTTTTTTCGGTACTGGGGATTGAACTCAGGGGTGTTCTACCTCTGAGCTATACCCACAGCCCTATTTTTTATTCTTTATTTTTGAAACCAGGTCTTACAAAGTTGCGGAGGGCCTCACTAGGTAGCTGAGGCTAGCCACGAACCCTGATCCCCTGGTCTCAGCCTCCCAAATGCTGGGATTACAAGTGTGCGCCACCACGCCCGGCTTAGAGATTGTTATTGGTATTAGCCTTTGTGTATTCCTGCTTCCCTGCTACTTTGTACTGCTTAGATCATCTTCTAGAGACATCATTAAGCCCTAAGATTTATTCAAAAGACAAGAAATTTTTAAACAGAGAGCTCTTGGAATTTTCTGAGGTGTTACTCCCCCATATACTTTCTCCTTACCTCCTCTTTCAGTGCTTCCTCTTTCTCTCCTTCCCACAGTGATTCTATAGCTCTTGGACCTGCTTTCAGTGAAATCATGTTCTATGACAAAGAAAAAGACACAGATGGAGAATAACACTTGAATGTTTTTGAGGGCTGATGACAGCTGCTTAGGGAAAGCCTAATCCTTCCTCTTGAGTTTATAGCTGTAGAATTTCCCTTCACAATAGCTGCGTTGAGGTCAGCTCCAGAGTCAGCTTAACCCCGTAGGGGCACACCCACATCTCACCCCTGCTGCACTTGCAGCCATCACCACAGTCTGCCCTGCGAGTCAACTGCTGGGTGGGCCCCTGGAGCCCCGTGCACATCTGCTGCCTGAGGTGGCCAAACCCCTCCTGGTTGTGTCCTGAATTAGACTCAAAGCAGGCTGCTCTTACCTATGAAAAGAGAGCTTGGAGAGGAAATAAACTAAAAAAAATTAGCTCCCTTCAACTTCCAGACCAATTTTATTTAAGTAAAAAAACAATTGAAGCAAGTGAGTTTGAACTAGGTTATTCTACCCATTTTATTCTTCCATGTCCTTTCTTTCTAACCTCTATTTAATAGCAGTTTACTACTTTTAGGAATATGCTTCTGGTTGAGCATGGTGGCTCACGCCTGTAATCTCAGTACTTGGGAGGCTGAGACATAAGGATTGCAGGTTCCAGGCCAGCCTCGGAACTTGGTGAGATCCTATTTCAAAATAAAAAATAAAATAGGAGCCGGGCGTAGTGGTGCATGCTTGTAATCCCAGCATTTGGGAGGCTGAGACCAGAGGATCCAGGTTCGCGGCCAGCCTCAGCTACCTAGTGAGGCACTCCACAACTTAGTGAGACCCTGTTTCAAAATAAAGAATAAAAAATAGGGCTGGGGTATAGCTCAGAGGTAGAATGCCCCTGAGTTCAATCCCCAGTACCACAAAAAAAAAAAAAAAAGAAAGAAAAGAAAAAGAAAATAAAATAGGGCTGGGAGTTGTAGCTTGGAGATAGAATGCCTCTGGACTCAATCCCAAGTTAAAAAAAAAAGAATATGCCTCTTAATTATTTTAAAGGAGAAATTCAGTAGGTAGCATTTATGTTAAATATAATAGTAATGTATAGTATAGGGCCAAGTCTTTAGTCTTGATATCTTTTTCTTTTTTTTTTTTGTACATATATTGAAATATTTAGATAATTCCTAATAGTTGTGTTATTGTGGTCGGAGACTTATGTATTCTTGGTAGAAATGAGTTTTGGAGAGCACAATTGATTCCTCATAATGAAAGGGCAATGGAATAAAAATATGTGAGCCTTAGAAGTCTATACATTAGAGCTGGACATGGGGGTGCACGCTTGGGAGGCTGAGACAGGAGGATTACAGATTTGAGGCCTCAGCAACCTAGCAAGACCTTGTTTCAAAACAAAAAAAGAGATGGGCGTGTAGTTCAGAGGTATAATACTCCTGGGTTCAATCCCTAGTAAAACCACACACACACACACACACACACACACACACACACACACACAGAGTCTATACATTAAATATTACTCTGAAAGAAAGCTAATAATGTAATTCAGTACCTCTCATTAGTAAATTCTACAAGAAACTCCCTGAGGGTACTATAATTATTCTGGCTTACTGATTAGAAAACCAGGTGGAAAAAGGTAAAGTAACTTTGTTTATGGCCAGCTACAAACCTGGAGCCAAGATTGGAGAGTAGTATTTACTATTTCATGTAATGTTAATCTCGTAACACACAGAGTACCTTCTGTTAAGATTTGTTCTATATGACTCTGTGTGTATATATCATTCTGTATGAAATTTTATGCCCTCTTTCCTAGATTTTACCTTGTTTCAAAAGAATTTTCTCAGTTGGGCATGGTGGTGCATGCTTGTAATCCCAGTACTTGGGAGGCTGAGACAGGAGGATCAGAGGTTTGCAGCCAACCTCAGCTACTTACTTTTTTTTTTTTTTTTTTTCGGTACTGGGGATTGAACTCAGAGGCATTCTACTTCCGAGCTATGCCCCCAGCCCTATTTTTTTATTCTTTATTTTGAAACCGAGTCTCACTAAGTTGTGGAGTGCCTCACTAGTTAGCTGAGGCTGGCTGCGAACCCGGATCTTCCGGTCTCAGCCTCCCGAATGCTGGGATTACAAGCGTGCGCCACCACGCCCGGCTGTCAGCTACTTACTTAATGAAGCCCTCTACAACTTAGTAAGATCCTGCTTCAAAATAAAGAACAAAAAATAGGACCGGGGCTATAGCTTGGAGGTAGAATGCCCCAGTACCACAAGAAAAAAAAAGAATTTTCTCACCAGGCATGGTGGCACACACTTGTAATCCCAATACTTGGGAGACTGAGATAGGGATCGCAGGTTCGCTGCCAGCCTCAGCTACTTACTTAGTGAGGCCCTCCACAGCTTAGTAAGATCCTGTTTCAAAATAAAAAATGAAATAGGACTGGGGGTGTAGCTCAGAGGTAGAATTGGCCTGGGTTCCATCCCCAGTACCACACACACACAAAAAAAGAATTTGCACATTACTTAAAAACACTTAGGAGAGCCGGGCGTGGTGACGCACACTTGTAATCCCAGCATTTGGGAGGCTGAGACCTGAGGATCCGGGTTCTCGGTCAGCCTCAGCTACCTAGTGAGGCACTCCGCAACTTAGTGAGACCTGGTTTCAAAATAAAGAATAAAAAAATAGGGCTGGGAGTATAGCTCGGAGGTAGAACGCTCCTGAGTTCAATCCTTAGTACCACAAAAAAAAAAAAAAAAAAAAAACCACTTAGGAGCCAGGCATGGTGGCACACACGTTTGTAATCCCTGCATTTGGGAGGCTGAAACTGGAGGATCCAGGTTCGCGGCCAGCCTCAGCTACCTAGTGAGGCACTCCGCAACTTAGTGAGACCCTGTTTCAAAATAAAGAATAAAAAATAGGGCTGGGAGCCAGGCGTGGTGGCGCACGCTTGTAATCCCAGCATTTGGGAGGCTGAGATTGGAGGATCCGGGTTCACGGACAGCCTCGGTTACCTAGCGAGGCATTCCGCAATTTAGTGAGACCCTGTTTCCAAATAAAGAATAAAAAATAGGGCTGGGGGTATAGCTCGGAGGTAGAATGTCCCTGAGTTCAATCCCCAGTACCGAAAAAAAGAAAATTGGGCTGGGGGTATTGCTCGGAGGTAGAATGCCCCTGAGTTCTATCCCCAGTGCCGCGAAAAAAAAAAAAACACTTAGGAACTATTTTAGCAACTGTGTACTATTTTATCAAATGGAGTGCACATGCCATGGTTTACTTAGCCATGTTCCTACTGTTGGTTTTTGATAATGAATCTAATTTTGCTATTATATATAGTTCTGCTCTGAGTAGCTCCATACATAAACTGCTGTCTGTACTTTTGTTTACGTCATTCAGGGCAGATTGCTGCAAAAAATAATCACTGAGTCTATGACTGGATATTTGGAAGGCTTTCAAGATACTGCCAAATTACTTTTCTGAACAATTGAACCAGTGTGTACTTTCATGAGCAATACTATGGACTTTCTTTAATGTTGACCTTTGTCATTCCTTACATGAAATAGTCATTTTTTTCACATGTGTATTAACCATTTGTTAAGAACCAGCATTTCGCTTGTAATCCCAGCATTTGGAGACTGAGACCGGAGAATCCGGGTTCTCGGCCAGCTTCAGCTACTTAGTAAGGCTCTCTGCAACTTAGTGAGACCCTGTTTCAAAATAATGAATAAAAAATAGGGCGGGGGTGTAGCTCAGAGGTAGATGCCCCTGGGTTCAATCCCCAGTATTGCAAAAAAAAAAAAAGAAAGAAAGAAAGAAAGAAAAAGAAGGTTCAGCTGTAACCTGTGCCTCATTCCCTGAATGGAATCTCTAGGCTGGTTTTTGTTTTGTGGTATTAGGGATTGAACTCAGGACCATTCTACCTCTGAGCTACACCCCCAGCCTTGTTTGTTTATTTGTTTGTTTGTTTGTTTTTGAAACAGGGTCTTACTAAGTTGATGAGAGTCTCACTACTTGCTAAGGCTGTCCTCAAACCTGTGTTCCTCTTGTCTCAGCCTCTCAAGTACTGGGATTACAGGCATATATGACTATACCAAGCTTGTAGGCTGGTATTTTGCTTTTGATTTAATGAGGGATCAACTGTGCATTCTATGAAAATTCAGTATTTTCTTGCTCTCTCTTGTTGCATTACACAAAGTCCAGTGGATGGTTGTTTTATTTTGTTTTGGTACTAGGGATTGAATCTAGGGCATTTCTACCCTCAAGCTATACCCCCACACCATTTTATTAAATTTTTTTAAACGGGGTCTTTCCAAGTTGCTGAGGCTGGCCTTGAACCTGTGATCCTCTTGTCTCAGCTTCCCAAGTACTGGGATTACATGCCCAGCTGGAACATAACATTTTGAAGTGCAGATTAATTCTGAGTTTATTGAAATTTTTATAACACAGCTGCTGTGCCTAAGTAGCTGTTTTTTATTTTTTTTTTTATTTTTTTTTGCGGTAATGGGCATTGAACTCAGGGGCATTCTACCTCCGAGCTATACCCCCAGCCCTATTTTTTATTCTTTATTTTGAAACAGGGTCTCACTAAGTAGCAGAGTGCCTCACTAGGTAGCTGACACTGGCCTAGAACCCTCCAGTCTCAGCCTCCCAAATGCTGGGATTACAAGCATGCGCCACCACGCCCGGCTCTGTTTTTTATATTCTAAGGTCTAGTTGTATTAGAAATAGCTCTCCACACTCCTGCTCCCTCAGTGCTCAAAGCACTGAATTCAGTACTACCCTTGAAAAGGGATTGGATGTCCTGAAGCATTGGTTACATAATTGTGGATTGGCTTTCACCCATCCAGCCCTACTTCCTTCTGTGGTAGTGAAATACAGGCTGGCAACAGTAATTAGATCTCAGAAAGCTCCTCACAGAGCACCACAGAGGAGATGCTTGCAGCCTCTTTGTACCCTGGCTGAAGTTTCAGAGTAGCATTTCCTTGCATCTTTAGAGTTAGTAACCTGAGACAAGTAATGCTTTTCTTTTTCTGCTTTAATATTAATTAAGCAGTGACACCTGCTTTCTTTTCTGCTCTGAGATCTGTGTGTAACTAAACTGACATTGGAGTGTTTTCCTATCCTGGTTCTTTGATATCTCCTGGAATTCATTGCAAAGAGAGCAGCAGACAAAAAATCTCTCATTTAGCCGGGCGTGGTGGCGCACGCTTGTAATCCCAGCATTCGGGAGGCTGAGACCGGAGGATCCGGGTTCACGGCCAGCCTCAGCTACCTAGTGAGGCACTCCGCAACTTAGTGAGACTCGGTTTCAAAATAAAGAATAAAAAATAGGGCTGGGGGTATAGCTCGGAGGTAGAATGCCCCTGAGTTCAATCCCCAGTAC
>PVLC010023094.1:0-26003 GCA_004027655.1 Graphiurus murinus | reverse complement strand
AGCCCAGAGAGAGCAGAGAAAGGAGAAGACACAGGGCCTTAGGAGCCATTGCAGGGACTAGGTCCTCAGAGTTAAGAAGGGGGATCCAGTTGCAGAGTTCTAACCAGGCATGACATACTGACATGAGCTTTAAAAGGGTCCTAGGGTCCCTGCATCTAGAATATGCTCTAGAAAACAAAAATGGGCACAGGAAAAACAGTGTGAAAAGCACTTAAATGATCCTCTTATCAACCTAATTAGAAAGATTTGTTTGTGAGTAGAAAAGCTTCATGCATCTGCCTCTGAGAGGCTGAGGGAATCTAAGACTCAACTTGTAGCCACGGTCCGGGTGAGTGCTTCCACAGAGGGTTAAGCATGTTGCTGGGCTTCTCAGCCACTGTCTTTTAGCATGGGACTAAAACCTCACTTGTGTGTGTGTGTGTGTGTGTGTGTGTGTGTGTGTGTGTGCGTTAAATCTAATGGCATAAAGGGCACAAAGAAAGTGAAAAACAAGAGTAGGTATAGGCAGCCTGCCATATCTGTGGATTCTGTATCCAAGCATTCAGCCAATCATGGACCAAAAATATTTTTAAAAATTGTGTCTAGAGCCTGGTGTGGTAGAGCACATTTATAATCCCAGTACTTGGGAGGCTGGACAGGAGTATCACAGGTTTGTAGCTAAGCTTCAGCTACTTAGTGAGGCCCTCCACAACGTAATGAGGCCCTGTTTCAAAATAAAGAATAAAAAAATAGGATGTGGAGTGTAGCTCGGAGGTTGAATGCCCCTGGGTTCAATCCCTAGTACCAAATATATATATATATATATATATATATATATATATATATATATATATATATATATTTAATTATATATATATATAATTATATCTATGATGTGGTGATACATGCCAGTAATCCCAGTACTTGAGAGGCTGAGACAGGAGGATCACAGGTCTAAGAACAGTCTCTGGAATTTAGGGAGACTCTCAGCAACCTAGTGAGACCCTGTTTCAAAACAGACAAACAAACAAAGACTAGAAGTATATATTAGAAATAGAATGCCTCTGGGTTCAATCCCTAGTACCACGAAAACAAAAATGTGTCTAGATACATGTGTGTTAGTATCACTTTGAATCTCACTATGATGTATAATTGCGATGCACCAATAAAAGTATAAAAATTTAAGCTGAGCTGGGTTATACATGTCTGTAATGTCAGTGCTTGGGTGGCTAAAACAGGATAATTGAAGGTTTGAGACCAGTCTAAGCAATTTAGTGAAGTCCTCAGCAACTTAGTGAGACCTTGTTTCAAAATATAAAAGATAAAATAGAGCAGGAGGTGTAACTCAGAGGTAGAATGCCCCAGTGTTTTTTTTTTTTTTTTGTGTGTGTGTGTGTGTGTGTGTGTGTGTGTGTGTGTGTGTGTGATATAGTTTAAAGAGTCAAAAAAAAAACAACAAAAATTGTATCTAAGTTGAACATGTACAGACTTTTCTTCTCTTGGCATTATTTCCTAAATGATATATAATAATTATTTACATAGCAGTTACATTGTATTAAGTACTAAAAGTAAATTTAGATGAAATTTAAAGTATACTGAAGAATGTGCATAAGTTCTATGCAAATACTAAGCCATTTTATAAAAAGGACTTGAGCATCCAGGGATTTTGCTATCCCAAGAAGGTCCTAGAACCAACCTTCCTAGGATACCTAAAGATGACTATACTGCAACTGGAGTTTGACCTGATTGGAAATCCTTGTACAGTGCAGCCCAAACACTTGATCTTGCACTGAATCCAGGACAGAGAGTAGAGAGAGTACTGGGTTCCAAACCAGAAAATCTGAGTTTGCACTCTTAGTTTATGGTTCTTGAACCATGTCACCTTGGATAACATAGCTGCTGGAAGCATTGTTTCTTCTTTTATGTTAAAGGACATTGCAATACCTATACCTCAAAGAACTTTCAGAAAATTTAGTGTTAAATGTGAATAAAAGCCCATTATAAACTGTAAAGCATCAACAACTTGAGTTTGTTTGTTTGTTTCCCCCACCAAGCTCCTACTGTAACAATAAACAGCTCTACTCTGCCTGGTATAAAATCATAATTAATCCTTCCTCATATGTGGATTACTTTAATTTTTTGAAGGCAAGAATAATTTCTTCATACTTCATAGTGTCCTATGTAACTAGTACAGAGTAGAGCAATAGGAAGTGTTTAACAAACCATTTCCCCAAATGGATAAGTGAAGGTATAATGTTAAGGGAGAAGCACAGGTTTAGGAATTAGCTTTTTTGAGTAAATATTTTTTCTCTGCCTCTTTTTATATGTGTACGTTTACTGGTGCATTGTAATCTCATATCATGGAAACAGCCTAGGTGCCCATCAGCAGATGAATGTATTACAAAATTATGAGATATGCACAAAGTAGAATTCTACTCAGCCATAAAGAAGAACAAAATTAAGTGATTTGCAGGAAAATGGTTGGATCTAGAGAATATTATGATATGAGAGCCAGTCACAGAAAGTGAAGGAGATATAAGGACTCCAGATGAAGGAGAAACCCAGTGGAGCAATGGAGGGGGGTTTAGGAGGGGAGGGGAGAGGCTTGATGAAGGAAACACTTTCTATGACACGGTATACATATATAAAATTATCAATGTACAGGGAAAGGGAGGGAGTAGGGTGGGAGTTGGGGGTAGGGGTGATGCTCACCAAGTGCTGTGTGCGTGTGTATTCCTATCACTCTGAACTTCATTAGAATAAATACTTCAAGTAATGAAAGTGGACATGTTCATCAGGATAGTTCAGGATCTGAGAAGGATGGAATTAAGCCCAACTTGAAAGATGAGTACAGCAAGCATCACTAACTAGCAAAGGGGAAAATTAAAAAGTAAACAGATATATCAGAATCATCAACATTAGAAAAACATGAAGAGTATCATCAAATGGTATTTATTCAATAAATAACTTGCGCTCCAGAAGGATCCAAACATATTTCCATTAGCTGCCATTTCACCAGTCAGAAATTTCTAATAACCATCCATTTATCTAATAACCACACTCTAGCTCAGAGATAACTCAAGTTCCTAATGAGAGCTTCAAGATTCAAAAGTTCCCTGTGAATTATCAAAGGATGAAAATTCGGAGCCCATTATAATTTTAATATTAATTGTGTTGTCTGATTACTGCTAATTCACATATGATAATAAGTGTTTTTAACCAGAACATTTGCTTAATCACAACCTTCTATACCCCTTCTAAGTAAAAGAAGTTTCACTGGGAATGAGGGGAAAATATTTCATGTGAAATCATTTTCCTGGTCTGCTCATTAGGTGCATACTTTACAAGCCTGCCTCATAATTTACTCTGCCAGTCATCTCCACCTCCTCTCCAAAATCTACTTTGTGTCCTCTTAACTGACATTTGAGAATTTACCTGAAAACATCAACAATTTGCCAAGGCACAACTTGGCTGGTGGAGAAGACACCATGTACAACACCAATCTGGAAAAAACAACATACTCAGTTGTCTTAATTCATTATGATTTTAACACTCACCTATATCATTTTCATAACCAGAAGTTCTTCCTAGAAAAACTTATCTTTGGAAAATAAAGAGTTAAAACCAGAAAGTTCACTCCCTGTGCCCAGTGTTCTTGTTTCCATATCTCAGCCCCTCCTCCCCTTGTAGTATCACAAAATGAATAATGTTTCCGACAGGGTTTTTGCAATGCTAATATTTGAACAGTAAAAGATACCTTAAGACCTTCATCAAGATTTTTTAAGGCCTCATTTAATGTCAGTGTCAAGGTTCTGTGAGGAATAATTAATAGAACAAAACAAGGTCTATGTGCCCATCGATTGCCAGGGAATTTATTCAGGTAACTCATTAATGCCAGAGGGGGTCCGGCATGTAAATCCCGCAGCCTCGATAGGGAAATGGGACTCAATGATTTTTTTCCCCTATAAAAAACACAAACAATGACAAGGATCAAAGCAGATAACCTGAATATCTATACCAATAGCACTATGGCTTGTAAAAGTTTTCCATTTACATCCTGTCACCTCTTCTTTTCACAAGTATAAAAGATGGGACAATTATTTCAACAAACCTGCCCATATAAATCAGCGCAGTTTTGCTGTGGGGAGCCTGGGTGTTTAAGGCATTTAATATTTCAGCATCGCCAGATTATCACCGGGATCCATTTCGCTCTGTGGTCAAGTGCGTGATTAGCACTGTGACAGGATATTGGCCATTTTCGTAGGAAGATCTGCAAATCCTAGTAAAGAAATACCAGTTGGAAAAATTAAGAAGAAGTCTGTGGACTGGAATGCACCCTACTTGTAATGGGAACAAAAAGCTGGCAATCAAATCTAAAGAAAAAGCTAAATCACAGCAGAATGACCTACTTTAAGGCATTTGCCAAAGAGGCAGTGAGTGTTTTTAGACAGCTCTTCTGAAGTAGCGTCTTTCTGTCTATGCCATCTGCAGATTTATTACTCTGCCTGAAAAAAACAACCAAAAAAAAATGGGGAGGGGGCACAGCTCTATTTGAATGATACTAAGAGCATGGTCTACAGGAAAGATTCCAGTATTGTGGGTACCACACCCACACCTACTGATGTGGTGCAAGGTTTTGCTTTAGAGGCACCTAATTAAGAAACCCTGACTCATTTACATGGAGACGTTTGATCTAAATTACACTCCAAACCGCACCAAATTGGGAGCATCTGTGAATGTGAAATGTTTGTTCCCTGTGACGGCTAGAACAGGGCCAGCTCTGGACGGCACATGTTCAAGTGACGAAAAATATTTCACATGTAACATACTTCTGAGACCCACTTTTCCACTAATAATTCATAGTGAGCCTAACCAGTATCTGTACTTTCACAATTATTTCAGGCTGTGAAAAATTATGTCACTATTTTTTTTTTTTCTACAGCCAAAAAGAGGTAGAAGACCACCCACTATGTTTGTTGTCATTGATAAAAGGCCTTAAGTACAGCCAATAGCAAAAAGGCAAAGCTGGATAGGGGATAGGCTGGTCATTATATATAATCCAAACTCAGGATCCAAAAATGCAGAGTGGCCATGTAAAGGGATAAGTCCCAAGGAGTGTCCCTCCTCTGGCCACTGCTTTAACTTCTCCAGCCTTTCCACTGGACTTGCTGGTTCTCAGCAAAGCTTGGCCTCCCAATTCCCCTGAGGCTGGTCCTGTATGGAGAAGAAGCCACTCATAAAGGTGAGGACATGGGCAGGACAGGGGTCACATTATCTGTAATTAGAGGAAATCTAGATGCAGATCATCACATTTCCACCAAGTAAAATGTCTAAGAAAGCAAAAAGAAAACAGTTCTGCCATAGGATGCCTTGAACAGTACTCAGCACATAATTCATATAAAAGAGTTGTGTTTCTAGTACAATAAACAGAGTTTTATAGATACAGTCAACCCAGCACTTTGGTACCTGATGGCCACTTTACCTTACTAGGCCACATGTCACCTATATTTCAGCAGGAATCCAAAGGAACAAGGGAAAAAATCTTTTAAAAATAATGCCAGATTCTTTTGTCTAAGGAAGATGTTAATGCATTTATCTGATGTACTGGGTTTTTGTTTTTTTCAGTAGCTAGAATGAGATTTGAATATATTAATATTTTCAGCAGCAGAGCCCAGGGAGCCCCATTAATAACTTATGCATGGATACATAGATAGACTTCAGACAGAGGTAAGGTTTTCAGCTCTCATGTTGGTAAGACTTCGAGAGATCGAATGAAAGGGGCTGTTTTCCCAAGTCTTTGTTGTGGGCATGCATTGTGACAGTGTGGAGCCAGAGTTCTTCTGCTTGTCTACACAGCCTGGATTCAATAAACGGTTATATATGCATATTATGACAATGTGGTCAAGTAAACCAGATTTTTTTTATTCTACCTTCAAGTGCCTATGTACGCCTAAATCTGGTGCTTATTTTTCTTGTCCCCATTCAATATGTTAACATATTCATAATTTGATACAGGTTATGTTCATTTTATAATTAAAGTTAGGGACTTAGTTAAGAAAGCATTCAGACTATACAGAATAAAACATATTTATCCTGTTCTATATTGCAGTATAGGGCTTGATGCGAATCTGGAGTCTGGATAATCCTAACTGTATGCCACGGGGCTGCCCCCCAAAAAACGCCACAGGTGTGCAGCTTAAGCAACAGAAATGCATTTTTCTCACAGTGTGGGGGCTGCAAGTCCAAGATCAAGGTGTCAACAGAGTCTCTTTCTTCTGAGACCTCTCTCCTGGGTGTGTCGATAACCACCTCTTGCCATTTGTCCTCCTGTGGTCTTTCTTCTAGGCTTCTCTGTCCCTGGTATCTCTCTGCATGACCAATTTTTTTCTTCTAATAAGGACACAAATAAGGTTGGATAAAGGTGAACCTTAGCAACCTCATTTTGACTTAATAACTCTCTTTTTTGTTTTGTTTTGGTACTGGTGATTGAACCTAGGACATTCTATTTCTGAGCCACATCTCCCAGCCCTATTTCATTATTATTATTATATTTTTAAACAGGGACATGCTAATTTTCTGAGGGGCTTACTAAGTTGTAGTTGTTAAGACTGGCCTTGAACCTATGATTCTCCTGTCTCAGTCTCCTAAGTATAGAAATTACAGGTATGTACCCAGTTTAACTTAATAACACTTTACTAGACTTATCTCCAAATATGGTCACAGAGGGAAGAACTGAGATTGAGGGCTTCATCATGTGAATAGAGGGGCTTAAGTCAGCCATATAACAGATCAGGGTTATCTTCCTGTCCAAGCTACTGGTGTGCCCCATGCCAGGTGTTTTACTTGAGCCTCAAACTTAAACCTAAAGTAATATGTTTAAGTCTGTAGTGCTTTTCCCATATGATTTTGGCCATTTCCTCCATCAATAAGAAACAATCATGACTTGCAAGGTTTAGGGGAACAAGCAGCAGCGTGGCAGCTCTCACACCTTCTGCCAGACTGGAAGGAAGCAGTTCCATGTCCAGTAATCATTACCACAGAGCCCGCGAGCCCCACCCTGCCTTTAGGGACCTGGGCTCCAAGCGTAAGTGCCTCCTCCATTACTGCAGCCCTCCATTAGGAACAGATAATGTGAGAGATATCACTTTCACAATAAAACATTGCACTTATACCACACCTTTCAACTCAGCATTTCCAAATGCTTTAAAAATCATTATTATTTTTATTATTTATTTGTGGAATCCCAGCAGTCTACTCAGCAGTGGGAAGTGTAGTTGAAGCCACAGAGCTAAGGTCTCAGTTGCACTAACTTAAACCTATGCTCAAATTCCTCCCTCAATGTGCCAGGAAAAAATCTGAAGGAGGCCATGCACATGTGCATACATATGGAGGAAAGGGCTGGGAAGAGAAACTTAAATGTAAGTTGTGCTGTTCCTTATACACCTGTGGAAAGTTAGAAAAGAGCCATTTGTTAGTGTTGTTCCAATAAACTGGAGCCAAACCAAGAAAAAAATCAAGAAAACAAACATAGTTTTAGACCCTAAAATTCACAGAATAGAAATGAGTTTCCCTAACCAAATCATCTACCTTAACATTTTTTTAAAGGATAATTAAACAATATAGGAGTAGAAACCAATCACGCTCTGCTTGTTATTCACTGGTTGATATTTCCTGGGTCATGTCCTTTCCTCCATATGTATGCACTGAATTTAATTGTCTTTTGTCAAGTTGGAAGGTCTGAGAGAAACTGTTCACTTGCTGTCTATGTTTACAACATGGCTGTTGTCTAGTCCACCTCACTTTTGTTTTCCAAGTTGTTATCATTATTACATATTACACCCTCTTCTTCTGGAACAACTCTGCCTTCCATGATGTTTCCTGTGAGAAGACATTTGGTTTAGCCCATTTGTGCTAGAACCTGGTCTAGTGCCTGTAACACAGTAGGCGCTCACCTAGAGCTTGTGCGATGAATGAATAACCAATTTCCAGAGTCCTCCACAAGGCAGTCTCCAAGTGAGTTTGACACATCTTGCTCCCCCAAGAAAGTTATAAGCTAAGACAGATCACAACAAAGCAGAGATGTTCCAGATGCTGTTTTCAAACCTAATGAAATAATGATTTAGATTGTTTTAAATCAAAGCAACTGAATGCATTTTTAGAAAGTTTATGTCAAAAGTTATCTTGACTATTCTTGAATTTAACCAGGGAAGGTTTTCTGGAGGAAGTATAAATGTAGGTATTTTTGTAATCATGAGAGGAAGGAAACATAACATGCAATTTAGAACAAGGGGTGGGGACCACAGAGGAACAATGAAAGTCAAGATCAACATCAGTTAATGAACTTCAGTAGAACAGGGGAGGCAAAGGAATGGAGGAAATAGAGGAATGTTAGACTGTTTAGGGTGTTCTAACAAGAAGCTTTCAAGAAAGTAAAGACCAGTCAAGCATGATGGGACATGCCTATAATCCCAGTACTTGGGAGGCTGAGCAGGAGGTTCACAGGCTGGTGGCTAGCTTCAGCAACTTATTGAGACTCTCAAAAACCTAGAGAGACCCTGTATCAAAACAAAAAATAAAAAGGGCTGGGATTGTAGTTCAGAGATAGAACACCATTGGACTCAAACCCCTGTACCAAAAAAATAAAATAAATAAAATTAAAAAATAAAAATAAAGAGGAGAAGGTGAAAGAAGAGGAGGAGGAGGAGGAGGAGGAGGAGGCGGAGGCTTCGGTGGCAAAGAGAACTATATTAAAGATATAAAGAAGATATTATTGGTAACCTGATTGGGAATGTACTAACGTGGAAAGTCTGAAAATAAAGCTGGCAGGGTACAAAGTGAGAAGGATGTTTCTTCAGGTCACCTGTGTTTAATGCTAGTTACCACCTTCTGCAGTTCTACACTGTCCCCAAATCTGGGAACTTAAAAAGGATATGGCCACTGTCTATAATTATATGCCTCTTGCAGTGTGTGTTGAGAGTGAATCACAAAAGGACATTTCCTGTGCTCAGAGAGAAAAGCATGCAAGATTTCTTTGTCTTCCACCATCTCAGATTGGCAGTGCAGAAAGACTACATGCTAGTCTGTATTGGGTTATTTTGAGGCATAAGTATTCTGAGCCTCTCTAAGGAGGGATGTTGCAAAGTGGAGAATAAGGATGTCTTCCAAATATGAGTAAACTAAGCCACTTAAGTCTTGGTTGCTAGCCTCATCTTGAAACCCACCAAGTAAGAGCAGTAACTAGACATAGACTTCAAAAGGCAGAAGCTACTGTCTGCCCTATGTTAGGAAAAAAAAAAAAATCACATTGCTTATCTTGGCTTACACTTCTCCATTATACTTTGTATTTAGATTTCACACGTTTTTATTCCAAAGTACAGTGTCTCTTTAAAAAATCTAACTGTTTGATTTAAAATCAGGAAGTAGTAAAGTGGCTTCACAGAGAGACACATATGGAAGGTTTTTGTATTGGGGGAGGTTGGGGAAGGGGTTGGTTTTGTTTTTAGTTCTGTGGAATTTCAGTCCAATCAACACCTAGACCACTCCTTTAAAAAAAAAAAAAATAAGAAGAAAGGGTTTTTTTTGGCTTTTTTTCTTTCTTCCTTTTTTTTCATGATCCAGTGTGCAGAGAATATCTTGCAGACATCTGGGTGTTTAGCTAAAGACATCCAAAAGGCAAGTAGAGGTAGAGCAGCCATAAGAAGCAATGGCTGACCTTTATTCTCATTTTCAAGAGGAAAATGCTATAGAGATTTTTCCCACCCCCACCAGAAGGGAAGCTATCTAATCTTCTCATTTCAAAGATGAGCAAACTTGGGACTTTCCCACGTCATGTCAAACCTGTAACTCAAGTTTACTACAATTGTGAAAAGAAAATGGAAATAAACTACTTTAAGGCACTTAAACTCTGGCTGACTAATTATGTTATAGCATTAAACACAATTGGGGTTTTTAGATTTGGGGTTTCTGGCAGAGGTAATTTTATCATATAGATCTCCCTGGCATAAAATTGCCAGGACTTCCTCATTGTTGTAGCTCTAACTGGTATTCTACCGTTACTCCCATACATAAATGCTTAAATACATATGTGAATAGTGTATGCATTCACCAGATGAATGAATTTCTCATCAGCCCCACTTGTGTCTTATGCATCCCAATCTCTGAGATCCAAACTCTTCCCTCCAATTCAAGTTCCTTTCTCCTCTCTGCTGATCCTACAACTTCTTCTAAGGCTCTGCCTCAGTGTTCAACTCTTTGGAGATCTGATCTGGGATATGGTCCTATCTGCAGAAGTCTTTCTCTACTCTGAATTTATAGCCTTTCTATGAACAGATGTAGAGGTGAATTTGACACTGAGATACATACTGAATGTAGGGCAAATCCCATTCTTACTCTTTTTTGATTCTTGCAAAATGCCTAACATGAATAGATACAATTTATTGAGCACTAAATATGTGTTTTATACTTTATTAACTATTTAAAAATATATAATCTCAATTCAATCATCTTGGAAGGCAATTCTTATCTTCTACTAGAACCAAAATTTAGCATCCAGAGAGAACACATTATGAAGTCAATATCCAGGCTGGTATGAATCCAAAGTCCTTAGTTTGACTTCTGTGCAAAATTTCTCTGAGTAACTTACACATAAAAATCACTAAATATTTGTGGATCTGATAGATGAACAGATGAAATACAGCAGTATCCCCTTGTCCATTGTTTTGTTTCCCATTGCAGTTATCTGGATGAACAGTAGCCAAAAATATATAAAATGAAGTTTTCCAGAAATAAACAATTCTTAAGGTTCAAATTGCATGTCATTCTGAACAGCATGATAAAATCTTCCACCAACCTGCTTCACCCTGCCCAGAACTTCAATCATCCCTTTATCCAGTGCATCCATGCTGTATATGCTATCTGCCTGTTAATCACTTAGTAATAGTCTTGATTATCAACTGTCACATATAGTAATGCTTGAGTAACTCTTATTTCACTTAACAATGGCCCCAAAGCATAACAATGACAATGAAAAGGAGGCACAAGTGTATAAAACATAGGACAGATTTACTCTGGTACTGTGTGGCAGCACTGCAGGGCATAAAAAGTACAGTATATACAAGGTTTGATACTATCTGTAATTTCAAGTATCCACTGGGGGTATTGGAACATATATTCCCCTAGTTAAGGAGAAATTGCCATATATGGAACCTGATCCCTGCATCAATCTAACTTGTACAAGAAAAAATAATAAGAAAATCTGAATCTCCGTGCCTCTGGATAGATGTGGTCAGACAGAGAGCACAAGGAAAGCAATATTATTAGAAGTTGACAGTAAAGACCATCACTGGGCTCCTACCTAGAAGTAATGTCACACTCACAGAATGAAGCAGGCCTTGAGTCAAACTTCGCTGGCTAAGCAAGCACATGGATCTTCATGGCATGCATTCGGAATACTCTATTATCCTTACTCCCTATTCTCTCCTTACTTTTGCTTTCTTAGTCATTTTAAGTGTATTTTTAACTTTTATATATTGAATGCAATTTTAAAATATAGTATTTTACTTAATAATGTGGGACAAAATATAATAAAATAAATTTTAAAACGTAGAACAATATATAATAAAATAAATTTTAAAATAAAATTGGGAGCTGGGTATGTTGGCGCACGCTTGTAATTCCAGTACTTGGGAGGCTGAAACAGGAGGATCGCAGGTTTGTGGCCAGCCTCAACTAATTAGTGAGGCCCTCCACAACTTAGTGAGACCCTGTTTCAAAATAAAGAATAAAAAAAAAAAATAGGCTGGGGGTGTAGCTCATAGGTAGACTGCCCCTGGGTTCAATCCCCAGAACTACAAAAAATAAAAAATAAAATTGGGTGCTTATATTGACAGAATAAGTTAGGAAATGTTTACTGAAAAGGTAGACACATAGCCAGGCATGGTGGCGCACACCTGTAATCCTAGTACTTTGGGAGGCTGAGACAGGAGAATCACAGGTTCAAGACCAGCCTCTGCAACATAATAAGACAGAATCTAGTGAGACTTTGTTTTTAAATAAATAATAGAATTTTTTTCTAGAGAAAAAAAAGAAGAAAATATAGACATAGGCGGCTTATAGCTTCACATGTAACTTTCACCAAGGATAAGATTATGATTATGAGGTTGTGTTTGGGGGAACATCTTAAAAATTCTGAAGTTTCAGGAGCAATTCAAATGATATAGGTGGTCTACAGTAAAAATCAGAAGAACATAAAGGCCAATATAAGCAATGAGGGATTTTCATACAACTAAAGGAAAAAAATCTCACTAAACAGTACAAATATCTGCTAGTCTGAAAATGACTTTTATCCTCAAATAGCATAGGGTTTGCAAACTGATATTTTAAAAGACATACAAGAGGGATGTGTAAGCCTGAAAGACAGGGTTTTCTTGAAGTTTTTTGGTAAATTAATATTAGGACAATAAAGAGGAATTCCTCCTTTTTATTTATTATTATTATTTTTTTTATTCTAAGCTCTCCAGATAGCATTTCTCCCTGCTGACATCACCAGGCTCGAATATGTTTCCTAATGGAGAGGAAGGCTAGGAGCCCCTGATCTATGTCAGCCATGTCTCATGAATATCCCAAGTTTAATGTTGAAAGCTTTTGTCTGGGATTTGTCCAGTTACGGCGAAGAAGCAGTGATGTTGAGGCAGTTCTTGGTTCATGGGAACAGACTTAGTTCAGCAGAGGAGCCATGGGTAGGAAGTCAGGAAAAGGGAGAGAGCACTTCTTATCAAATTGCCATTGCCCTCTGCACTGACGGCTAACATGATTGTCTAAGACAAGTTCTCAAGGACGTCCAAAGAATCAGAGTAGAGCACTTTTTAAGAATGCTGAAAAAGATAGGTATCTGATTTGTGTTAACTGCCAGCATGTGTGTGACCAAATAAAGCAGATCCCTGAAGAGTCTTTTTCCAGATGTATACATAATATTTGTACTTTAGCTGAGCCCATTTTGGAGAGTGAAGGTCCTTCAAAAGTAATGTAATCTGTGCAGATAGAGAGTTTGGTACTCAAGAACCCAGACTTCAATTCTCAGTTACATCAATGAACTGTGCGTTCAATTGCTGATTTCAATTCTGCGCTAGAAAAATAAAAACTGTCCCTACTTCATTTCTGAGAAAATATGATGGCAAGTTTAACACACCTATTCCCGAACTCATGTGCTGTAAGACAAGCTAGCATAAATGTTTAGTCAGAAGCTGTCTGTAAGTTTACTCCGAGATTAGAAGAATGCACTTCTATTTCTTTATTTGCTCAGTATATGGGATTATGAAACATGAATTTCCCCTTCTGTTCGGGGTGTTGTCTCCTATCTATTAAGATAGAAGGTATATGTATATCTTGGGGAGGACTTGGGGAAGTATATACAATATCTAAGGTTGAATTTCTAGAAGTCTTTAAAATAGTTAAGTCCAAATATCATTACAAAAGCTATGATATACTTTTCAGGGGAAAAAAAGCTTGTTTTTAAAGAATTTTTATCTAATTTTTTTACAAAAATATTTTTACAAAAATTGCCTTTAAGAAATTTTTGGGAGGAACATCGCATGAAAATAGAAAGGAGATCAGAAGAGTATAAAATGGGGACCTGGAAGAGAGAAGAGGGGAGAGAAAGAGGATAAACTAGGGAATGAAATTGACCAATTTATGTTATGTGCATATATAAATATATAACAACAAACCCCACTATTATTTATGATTATAATGCACCAATATAAAATGCTATAGAGGTCAAAAAAAGAAAATTTTATCTAGATTTATTTTTACAAAAACTAAAATGTAACTTCACGAAGCCAACAAAATTCAAATAGTTCTTCATTCTAAATTTAATTAGTTTTATGTTTGCCTACCTTCATTCATGTCAACATTTGAGCATTATCTTTTCATGAAGTTTCCCATCTGCCTAGCCTAGGATGTGAGGACCATACCCACCTCAGTTTAGATGTGCATGAGCAGTAAATTCCCATTCTTCCAACAATCATAGCCCTTTTCTCATCTGAGATAGCCAGGGGCGGCAGCAAAGGGTGAAGGAGATCCGTCATGAAATGTCCAGTGTCAATGTGTTCTCTCAATTTACTTACTGACCTTCAGCTTGCAGTCACACTCCTGACCCTCATGAGATGAAGCCTAAGGGGGAAATGGCACTGAGTACCAATTCCTATGTCCTGTTGTTCTGTGGTCTCAATTAAGTGCTAATTAATTACCACTGGCATCTTTGGCATTGCCTGTCAAATTGTATTTAGGAGTATCTTTTCACTGTTTAATATCAGTGGTCCAAAATTCACAGCTAAAAAAAAAAAAATCTCATGCGTTACTATTTCCCCTTCCCCCCATACATGTCAAAACTGTGTTTAAAAATTCAACAAATATATCTATAACCACTTCAGGTGGCTTTCAAATACAACAAACAGGAATTGGTATTGTCAATTTTGATTAATAGTACTTCATTAATAAACATCCTGTTATTCACTCTCCACCTGCAGTTGCTGATGTTGCCTGGAATCAATTAACTCATATAATTTGATTTATTTTACAAAGACATTTTGGGATGTGCTGTGCTGATGATAAAGGTCCTATTTTAGCCGTTCTTGATTGCAAGTTAGATTGTACCTGAATGGATTTCTTTTTCTGTGTGGCTGTGTATACATGAGCATGTGTTTTGCAAGTGAGTAGGAAGAAAATGTTCCTTGAAGAAGTCTTGAATTTAAAAAATTCATTTTAAAACATCATGGGGGGCATTATTCCTGAATATTCTGACTTTATCTGAAGACTCCTAAGAAATAAAGACCCTGAAATATTGTATCCTCTTTCTTAATTAAGCCCTTTTATTTAGCAGATTAGTGAGTCTTCCTTTAAATCAAAGGATAAAATAGCATTATTGCTAGGCCCCAAAGTCAAAACCCCAGCCACAACTAAGATATTAGGGGCAGATATTAGATTAAGCTTCATGTAGAATTTTGTCTTGCTTTGCTTTGGATACTAATTTTTTTTCTACTCTAAATATTTATAAGCCACGGTTTGGGATAAATCCGTTTGATCGCACTGTGTGCTATATAAAAACATATCTCATACTGCCACAGGGTCAGAGTAAATGCAACATTTGGTTCAAGTGACAAAAGCCCAACTTAAACTGCTTAGGCAAAAAGAGAATCTACTAGATGAGATAAATGAGTGTTCCATGATTAGATGTGACTTTGGGCATGACTAGATCCCATTGCCTGAGGATATTGCAAGGAATCTGCCTCTCCTCATCTCTAAAATATGCTCACTTCTGGGTTAACTTTATTTTGACCTGAAAATATTTCCTCCTGGCAGCAAAATGGTAGTACCAGGATTTTATCATCTCAGGTTAGCATCTCTGGGGTCATGCAAGCTTCTCTTTTGCTATGGGAATAGAAAACTCCCTGGAATCATTCCCCATGGCCTGGCATGGATTCCTTGTTTATTCTTTGTTTGTTCCTGATTCATTGCCATCTATGGCAAAGAAATGCATGGCTCTCACTAGTGGGGCTAGGGACACTGGCCCAGCCCTGAGTTAACTTCATTCAAACACAGAGACTGGGAGTGAGGAAGAAACAGTCCTCCCCTCCCAAACATGCTCTTACCAAACGAAGAAGGAATAATGACTATTAGAAGGGTGTGTGTGTGTGTGTGTGTGTGTGTGTGTGTGTGTATAGGTGTGTGTGTGTGTGTGTGTGTGTGTGTGCATCCAGTAGTCCACAACTGTCAGTTATAACTTCAGTTTCCCCCCGCCCCCAACAACTATTCTATTTCTCATGGTAGTGATAATTTTAATTGGATCTATAGAAGTAAATGAAGGCTAATTTGCATTAAGGTGCACTTATGCCTATAATTAGGAAGAGGTGCCTATCTTTCCTTTTCATTTTCTAGCAAATTGATGTGAAACCTTTTCAAGAAATTGAAGTAATATCCATCTATGTGTGCATTCCTTCATCCACGTAACACTATAGAGTACCTATGGCGAAACACACTAAACTAGGTCATAAAATTAGAAAAGTAAACATGGATGGGCCATAATGAATGTATACACGTAGCAATAAGAGATGAGGCCTTGGAATAAAATAGAATTGGTGTCCAACCTCTGATCTTTTACTTATTAGTTGTGGCTATATACAAAGATCTCATTCCTTCTGAGCTTCAGATTCCATATCCAAAAATAGGTGTGTTATGAGAATTAAATGGGTGATATGTATAATATGTTCAGCATAGATCCAAGCACACAATGAAATTTTTCAAGAATTAAGTTATTACTGTATATCTCAAATGTGATAATGCAAGCAAATCACTTTACACAGTGCCTGGTACATAGTAAGTCCTCAGGAAATTATAACTGGCAGCTACTGTCACATGAAGTCGAACGAAGGACTAGAACTAAAGATAGCAAAATCGAAACACACAAGCAACATATATTATGATAGATTTAAAAAGACCTTGAGAGTTCAACCAAACCTATCACCATTCTCAGAGAAAACCCTTCAGTAATTTTAGTTATAGCCGAATTTATCTCCTCTCCAAAGAAAGTGTTCCCAAAGCAACTCTCTTCCTTTTTGCTCTCATATTTCATCAGTTTACATAATATTTAATTAAATTACATAATTACAATAATAAGTACAACTGGCATAAACTTGTTTGGGACTCTCTCCTGGGACTTCCCTCTAGTGGGAACAGATGTGCGCAGTTGAGAGTCATTAACTAGCTGGGAACATTGAATGTGTTGTGGGCATCGGTCAGTATATTTTGCAGAGGAAATAGAGAGCTGGATAAGTGGAAGTCAGCCAAGAGAAATTCTACTGTATGGCAGGAGTCTTCTGCATTCTTTTATCTACCTAAATGCTCTTGGCTCTGGAAAATTTACCTTAAATTTGGCATATTTACTGTATTTTTTAAAAATATCTTTCTATAGATGATATGTTCTGGAAGAATTTTAACATGATTTCGGAGTCAGTTTTGTTATTTAATAGTCACACTGTGTACTGGATAGAAAAAGCAATGTTAAAAGAAAATTGCAGAACATGGAGGAAGACTACACGGTATTGCTCTAACTCCACAAGTCTTAAATAGTGGGTTATATTCATTTATGAAAAGGAAATAATTGAAAATTGTTTCACAAATTGAAATGGCACTATTGTGTAAAATCTAGAAGATTGAAACATGCCTGTTTAATGACACCTGGCTTTAAGATCAGCCAAATGTATGAATAGAAAGGGCCATTCACCATTCTTCACAGTCATCTAATGAAATTTTTTGAAATCCATTTGTTTATTGCATCGCAATCCTCAGAATCAGAGTGCCATGAAAATGGACAGAATTTGCAGCATATATATTTTTAAATTTGGACTCCTGGAGAAATTAATGATCCTGTACTATTTTAGGTAATACTGTATTCATTAACAGCTAAAATCTAAGGAAGTTTTTATTGGTAAGTGGGTGATTTTTGCTGAGAAGATTATAAGATATAGCTCATTGCATGCATCAGAAGCTTAAAATTTTATTACTGGAGTATAAAATAAGCTGTCATGTAAAATTGGTCAACTTCAGGAAGACTGTGCCTTTCTTTGGTGGTCTGTGAGGTTATTTAGGGTCCTAAACAACACAGGCATTGTCCATTTCTTGATTGCATGCAAGAAGATTGGGATTATTTCCCCAATCAGAGACCTCTCCAGCTGACATCATCATTGAACAGTATGTCTTCCAAGGCTAAGGTGACTTGAGCCTGATCAATTCTGTAGACATATACAACTTCCAGGCCTCTCCTTAAACATCATGGAGATTGACTGATAGTATTATTTATGTGAACTACATTCTCTTTAGTCACTATAAAGTTAAATATTTTGGTGTAAACAGCAATTTAAAGATTAATAATTATTTTTGGTGAGAAAGAAGATTTGTGAACGAAAGCATCATATTACTTTGCTTCTTATTTATTTTCCTTCTTAATCCGTGATTTGAATTAGTTACACAATCCAAATCACATGCTCTGTTTTGGAAAAAGCTTATATTCAATAGCAATTACACAGACTAGACCATTCTTAACACTAGGTTTAAATACCAAGAAAGATGTTCCAAAAGGTCCCATTCTTTGCTTCAAATCTCCACCCCTGGTCCAACCAGCCATAACAAAAACAACCAGGTCTACTCAGTGGGAGACAAAGGAATTTTGGAGTGAATGATTATGGAGACCTTTGACTTCAGATCACTGGAAAGAGGCTGGAGCCAGGTAATCAGGGGAATAGTGCATCCTATTAAGGAGCTATCATTTTTACCTTATGAACAACAAGAAGCCACTGATGGTTTTAAGCAGAGAAGATGGTCCCACAGGATGAAGCTAAGAGAATCCACCTGCAGGCCGATTTCCTGAGAAGGCTCTATGATCTGTATTTAGGGACACACAAGGATGCAGCTTTGTATACTTGGGAGAACAGAAGTGAACGACAACTTGGGGGAGAAGATAGCAAAAATGAGATGAGAGATTCAAGCTCCTCAACAATGCAGCTGGTCCTCAACAGGATATGAAAGGCAAAACCAAAGATCAAAGACACAAACAGAGAGTCACCTGGGGAAGCTGGCCACAAGCTGCTCAGACTTGCTGCATCTTGGAATCAATGAGCTGGCAGGATCCATAGGCTCTCTATAAGAAACTAGGGTAGAACCAAGGCAGGCAAGAAATGGCACCAAGAACCTTAGGAAATGTGCTTTGTTGGTTCACATCATCAGTCCCCTTAACATTAAAGCAAAACTTGCTCAACCCACTAACTCTTTTAAAATTGGAAATTTAGCATTTCTCAGGCTCTCAGAAAGAGTGTATGTTGTTTCATCTCATCGTTTCTGGCCTGATTTCCTGCTGCTGCTACTGGAGCCTCAACGCACTCATGCCTCACCATTTGCCAGTGTTCCCTTATCTGGAGTTTCTTTTATTTGCTTTCCAAGAGCTCACTCCAGGCCACACATTGGCTGAACTTTACCAAACATTCACAGAGGATAGAGAGATTACATCACATCCAGGCCAGCAGATAACTTAAAATGTAAACTTCCATAATAGACATCCTCATTACTAAAACATACCTTGGTCATTTTCCCCACTACACCTCTAAGGATTTTCATAGATTTTCTTTTCCATTTGGCTTCCAAATTCTCACAGTGCCACTCTGTCCCAACACTCTACTTTTATAATCTTTCTTTTTGCACACAATACTCAGAAGTCCATTTTTGTGTTTTATACAGAGAATGTGGTTCTCTTTGTTGGGCTCTTTTCTAAGGATTATGTTTTTACAACCAAAATAGCCCATCAAAATGTTTTGCTAAGCAGGAAAGAAAAAGAGATGATTTTTCTCCCCTAAGTGGAATTTTGCTGTCAGCTATTAAAATAGCATTTTCCCCTAGTATACTTGAATCTATAAATTGAGCATAATTATATCTCTGATTAACTTATGTATGGATTAATAGATTTAAACTAATTTAAAGACAGTCTACTGGGCAATCCCTGTATGCACGGACCCTTCTGGCTACCACTGTCTGACTACATATTAAGAAGAACAGACATGTCAAAATCTACCTCTTGACTTTCCATGACAGGTAGAGATGTAATCGCACCAGCAAGGCAATTCCCTTGAGCCATTATACATGCAAAATATTTCCTCAATTGAAAATTGCTACTGGAAGATTTCACTGAGAACTCCAGTCAAGAAATTCCTGAAATTGCAGTGTGGAAACTAGTAAAAGTGCTCTGCAATAAGAAGCAATATTCTCACAGACTGTTGATACCATTTGAGAAATTTACATGTTGAAACAGTGTCGGGTGCTGGTGATAACAAGTGTAATGTCAACGAGCTGCCAGGTCTGTCAGTTGATCTAGTCCCAGGTAAAACAGGGCAGTTTACTGTCTTACTGCTCAATAAATGTGGGCCCCCAAGCTGTCTGTAGCACAGAAGCAATTTAGTGCCTTAAAAGAAAATGAAATCTTCCTAGGAAATGATAAACGTAGGATCTACTCAGTTTCCAGTTTACGGGCTGTATTTTGGGGGTTGAACATTGATATAAACTGCCTGTTGTTTTTCAAATGCAAGAAACCATTCTCCCCATTTTTTCAGAATATTAAAGTTTTGATAATTGAGGGCAAGGGGAGAAAAAAAAACAGGCAAAGATTTAGCAGCTATATGCAATTCATCATATTATTTTGAAACCACTTCAATGTCCTCTCCCTCATCCCCTTCTCCTTCTCTGCCCCACCCCAAATCACTGAACCAAACAAGGACCACAATATGAAAGAATGAAAGCAACTCACCAGCATTGACCTGTAGTGGTCACACGGTGAAATCATTACCTTGGCAGATGACAGACACTTAGGCCTTGACTAGGGCATTAGTGAACACTAATAACAGCTAATTAAATAGCTTTTGTTGAAATATTTCCAAAGAAATAAGCAAAATAAAGCTGACCTACAGAAAATATTTTAAGATCTCCCACTGAGCATGCTCAGAGAGAGCATTTTAACTTCTTTTATTTTTAAAATGCTCAGCCATTTTCTTCAAAAACTTGGCTTGATCTTCCTGATTCAGTGATAACTGAAGTCATGCCAACTCTGATGTTTTTAGCTTCAGCTGTTTTAGAGCTATATGTGATCCCCCCAAAAAGGTTGGAATGGATTTTTTTTTTTTTGAGTGAAGAAGGAAGCATATGTTTTAACCCTCATGTGCCTTTTTTGAAAAGGATGAATTAACATCCTATAATATTTTATCTGTAGGCTTAAAATAAAAGAGTGGAGACTGAAAGTCAAGGAGACATTTTTCAGAAATTAAAATGGAGACTTAGGCTTTCAGGAACTACGGCTATGGATTTTATCTGTCTTACCAAATACATGCAGTGGCTTGCATGTCTGCCACTATTGTTTTTAAAATGGCAGCAGAGACAAGGCAGCTTGGAGTCTTGAGCAAGAAGGACCACACACAAATGGAATTTCAAGACATCAAAAGAACATAAAACTAATACGCAGAAACACTGGAGCATCTTGAATACATTTTTTTCCTAACCAGATATATGACATAAAGAATGGGAAATAAAAATGAACTCAGAAGGCTTTAATCCACCTGATGATCTGGTTTTCCCTTCTAATTTGTAGAAACAGGAAGGGAGGAATAAACAATGAAGCCGAGTGGTACCAAATATAACTGATCCATTCCCCTGAACCAATTGAAGAAGAGGGCGCTTAGAGGAGAGAGTTCTAAGGAAGGCTTCTGGGAGCCATGTCTACATTCTTTTCTATTACTGTCCATGCCAATGCTTTGTTGGATTTCCCACTGGATCCACTGGTCATTGGACTTCTTTATGACCTATCAGAGAGGGTAAAAAAATGGAAATGTTAATTACAGTTGGTAAGATCATTACCTATGAAGGTAGATAACAGTCTGAGTGATACAGAAGAGGGGTGTCAAATGGCTCCCAGCACACCCCGGTGTGGGACAAAGCTATTATGAGAGGTGGCTCTGACTTTGGATGGGGTTTTTCCCACATTACCACAGATGAAAACATTTGGTGATGCCAGCACCTCCACCTCAGTCATAGGTCATTTTTTTTTTTTTTTTTTTTTTTTGCAAATAATTATGCAAGGGCAAGTCTAGAAGTCTAATAATATAAAGTCCAATTTTTCTAAGTCATAACTCCCACTGTATTCTGGTATGTACCCAAAACTTTGGAAGAACAACAAAAGGAAAGAATTGGTAAAGAAATGACAAATGTCTCACTCCCTTATAATGTCAGAAGAACTATTGGCAGAAAAATTGAAACCAGAATGAAAGAAAGGTTTAAAAGGAAATTGAGTCTGTGTTTACGAAAGGATTCCAGTTCTGGGTGAACTGTCCAACTCAACCAGTTGCTTTGGAGAAACATGATTAAAGTGATGACTGAGGTGTTTGGTGTCCTAGCCTCAGTTTCCTTTATTCCCCTCTGAGTCCAGTGACAGCCAATCAGAAAGGAACCTGGCCTGGAGGCTTGTCAGTGATAATAATGGAAAACATCTGTCCGTGCAGCAAGTGTGGGAAGTCGGTGCCGCTCCCTGACAGAGGGAGTTCTCAGACAGCAAAGCCATAACCACGACTGTGCTCAGATTCTCCTCCACAGACTTTTCTCAATGCCAGCTGTCTTTATTCTCCTGCCAGGAAAGCAAGGGGCCTGGGGCTCTGACCCAGGCTGGGGTTAAGTGAGCTGGGACCAGAGAAAGGAGGGGAATAGGTTGGCTCATAACTCTCATCATGGAGACAAGGGATATCTGATGGGGAACTAAAGAGACTCAGGGCTGATGGAAAAAAATAGCAGAGACACCACATAGCCCTTGAGAGGGACAGAAAGCTCTATGACAAGAGTTTTAATTCTAGACCCAGGTGACCTGGGTTTAGATCTTGGCACATCCATTTCAGTGTGATACAGGGCCACCTCTCTAAGCCTCAAGGTTCCTGTTTTTTAAGGTAGGAATAGTGACAGAACCGATTTCATAAAGTTGTCCCCAGGACAAATAAGATAATGCACTTCCGTGACACAAGGCAGGGACTGAGCACACATCATGTCCTTTATCAGCTAGAAAGTGACTGTAGACAACCCATGAAGTGCAGATATTTAGAAGCACAGACCTGTCCTGGGAGGCGTGCCACCTCTGGCATGAGTAGGAGGTCCCTGCTGGTGGCCTCGGAGAGACTTGCATAGCGGCTTGTTCCTATTAATACTGCTCTTCCTGTGGTCTTTCTAAAACTACTTTACCAACCTGTACTGCTGAGTTTCTTGAGAGCTCCTCAATACCAGCCTCTCTCTGTCCCTAGAGTCACACTCTGGGCTGCACCAGCTTTGGTCAGACCTCCCTGGTCCCTGTCACTCCCAGGGCACCAATGCTTTAGTTCCCTGTCCCAGTAATTGGCCAGATCTTTCCTCCTGGTACTGAGCATATCAAGGCATATTGGGTGGGAAAAATTCTAGTAAACATTCTTTCAGCCAACAGAGGAGATTTTTGGTTAGAAACAAGGAAAGTTGGAACAAGGAGAAGAAAGAAAATAAAGTTCTTAGTAGGAAGGTTGAGGTGTTCTCCTGCCTGTCAGGGTAGGGGAAGAAAAACATTATTGAGAATATAGCCAGTAGATTTAGAAAGCAAGTATAAGCAAAAGATACCAAAAGACACTTTAAAATATCAAATTATCCAGATTATTCCATTGTTTAAGATACTCTACATAAATTAACCACCCCTGGGAACCGCACCAACAGTCACATAGTGATTGTATTTATAGCTAACTCACAGCTATTTGATGTATGATGTTCACTTGGAAGCTAGAAAGAATAAATCCAGCTTGCAGAGAAGCAGAACTTACTCGCAGGGTGGGGCTTAGGTCCTGAGAAAATCTTGCTCAACACATGGGTGGCAAGAAATAATATGGAAGGAGAGGCTTGGGGTGGCCACGGTGTCTCATTAGTCAGGCGCAGTTCTGTATTGTATATGTGTCCAACATAAACACTTGGCTGAGGATGTTATTCTACTGACAGTGTTTGCCTTTCCTTATGGTCATAGGCTGGGTGACTACTGCTACTTGGCTCAGAAACGCTTCATCCATAAAGAAAAGCTCCATGAGTAATAATGAGCGTGAGTTTGTGTTCATTGCAAAGCAAGAATTCAGATTCAACAAGAGATATTTTTTACCCAATTGAAATGAATTAAGCTGTTTAACCTAATTGAGCGCCTATAAATCAGGACTGTTGTGATATTAGTAATCCTCCTAGATAAGGCATTGCCATGAGGCGCCACACAAGAGTACAAACGGATAAACACAAAATAAAGGGACTCCATGCACCCTCTTCTACAGGCAGCTTTGTAGGTCTTCCCTCTCTCTATAATCACTATTGAAACAAAATTTCACTTCCCAGCTGACCTTCCTAGATCTCTGTAACCACTGAGGGCCTGTGTTTGTCTTTTCATTTACTCTGTCTTCGATATGCATATACAATCACAAAAAAAGCCTGATCTTTTAATGAATACAAAGTCAACAGATTATGCGGAGGGAGAAATACACATCTACTGGGAACCAGGTTTTTTTGTTTGTTTGTTTGTTTTTTTAAAAAAAGGTGTTATGAAGATTGTAAAGTTATTTGTATTTTTTTTTTAATGAAGGAGGTGTATGTGTGTTCATCTGAAAGAATCACTGGGACATATCTCATTTTTATGGGTTTTCTAAAATCTGCTTCAAATATTCATCTTCACAAAGTATTTTTAGTACATCCCTAAAGTCACTATTTATCTATGTTTATACCCCTATCCAGCTATAATTTTTTTCTTATTTCTATACTCACTCCATGGAGACCTAGGTCAAAATGCACTACCAGTTCACCTCTCAAGTTACCAGATTCCTTCTCATCCAGGGGTAACTCCTGTTAGGTCTGTAGATGTATCCAGTTTCCTTTGGAAATTACTCTTCCACTGAATGGCACATTCCTGGCACTTATGCCACCATTCTCTTTTCTCATGCCCATATAGACATTATTGATTGATCCTATCACCCTTTCACACAGTGGCTCAGCTTCAGGGACCTTCCTCACAAAGAAGTGGCCAACATTAGCTAGATAAAGTGAGCCTGAGTGTCAACCCCCTGCCACAGTGGGTCTTCATCCAAAGCCACCATACTTCCATTGATGTTATGAAGACAAAAATAAAACTCCAGGCTCACCCCATGATTCCAAGAAAACAGGAGGTTCTTATCTGTTTTTTTTTTTTAATTTTTTAATCCCTAGTGCCTGCCTTTCTGTTTCATTCTACATTTTAATAAATAAATGTATATCTTTTAGTAAAGATGTATATACACACCCTACATATAATGCATAAAGTATGCATAAACATATACTTAAAATATACACATATATATGCAAGATATGCAGCACTTCAGGTTTTGCTTATTTTCCAATTGAGGGCTAGGCCTGTTGTATGTTTTTTAATTTGACAACTTTTCTTACAAAGTATTTCAATTTAGTAGAAGAAAATGATGTTTAAATGGTTTTAAGAGTTGGATTTGCAGTACAGGGAAATGAGAAATCCTCCAGCCCTATTGTCTGATATGCCAAATGAGGCCAGGAAAGCCTACATGAATGCCAACAGTTTTACAGGTAGTACAAAGCAGAGCCAGGAGAGGAAAACAGGCTTCCATTTCCTTGTACAAGTGGATCTTGCATTCTAGTCATGTGCACTGAGGAGGCTAAAGCTTCACTGAATTGTCATGTTTCTCTAAGTTCCCACCGTGTTCTGGGTCAGTTGGTCTCGTGGGTGTCCTCAGAAGTGTATAGACCAGTGAAATGTTTGGTTGTTTTCTTAACATCCTATCCTGTATATATTCTCATTTGGATTATGGGAATTTTCAAATTTTTATCTTGTATAGATTTTCATTTGGATTATAAAAGCATTTTCTGTAAAGAACCAGGATTTTAAAAACAAGCCTCATTATTCCTGAATTCCATTTCAGACACTTTAACCTAAAGTAATTTCACACTAATTCATAAAAATGTTGAAAATGGAGCACCCAAAGATGATATTTTACACTTACCAAATTCCCTTTCCCCCCAAATATTCCTTTAAATGTTATATTATATTGTTGCATTTCCAAAGTATACTCTCTAGTCATCCTCTATAATTTTTTCAAAGAAAATAAAAAGAAAAGAAAGAAGAAAGTTAGAAAGAAATGACACAGAAAAGGAGGACTCAATATCTTCCCTGACTAAACTTGGCTTTCCCTCCTGGACGTAAGAGGAAGGAACAAAGAATATCCGTGGCCATCTCTGTTCTGACTGCAGACAGAAAAACATTTAGTTCAATCCAGTTCCTTTCTGCTGTAGCAAAAAGGCTTGCAGATAAGGAAAAACCTAACCTGCTGTCTACACATAAAGCAAAAACTATTTGTAATAACAAGAAAGTACAGATGCCCAAACTTTCTCCTGCAAATGAAAAA